>JAOXJP010127443.1:0-13689 GCA_025762735.1 Platanus orientalis | reverse complement strand
TCTCCAATATCTAACATCAAAGCTATAGTCTCCAAATAAACAGTAACATCATGTGGGCCTTTAAACTAGCCAACCAACAAAGCATCTCTAACATAACTACAAACACCTCAATATAACGTCTATCACCATAAATTTCTGTTCATACATGAATAAGTGTTGAACATAAAAGGAATATAAAAAAGTAAACAAACAGCCCTCTTTCCCACGATCCATTTATGGGGTCGAACCTACAAGATATCAGATACTACTGGGCACCACCTGAAAGGATGGTAAAAACATAGGTAAGCTATAAAGCCCGTGAGAGAATATATATAATGTCCCACTGAGTAAATCAAATCTACACAAGTATGACTCAATACCAAATCAAAACATATATAACAGATAAGAATCGAACTAGCCACAACAATGATCAGGTTCTAGTAAAGGTGATAGAAGTAATAAAACAAAATCAACATAGGCCCAAAATTGAAAGAGATAATGTATGATTCATAAGGAAAGTGTAACAAACAACATAAATCTTCACTACGAAGTACTTGTGCAAATAAGCCTTAGCGCCTTTCGAATACACTGCCTTAACTAGTAGATATCAAAATCGCATACATACTTGTGGAAGCCTAATGTTGTTCTCAAACAAACACAACTCGAGAAGGATCTCTAACAAAATACACCTCAGAACAAAACCAACTCAACCCATGTAGGGCTCCTGAACCAAACATCATCAAAACACCTCGTATCAAATCCAACGGATTAGCCCCCATAAGGACTCAAACAAATCTAAACTCATACAACCCATATAGGGTTTCTAACAAAACCGAAATCTCATATGACCCATGTAAGGTCCCTAACAAAACTAAAATCTCGAACAGAACTGGTGGGACTCTAGTGTTGTCTTCACCTATTGATGTGACCCAGTGATTGGTTACAAAAATACCTTGAGTCCATACTTCATGTTTTATCGGAAAAACACATCTCTTCTATATACTTACTTATGGAAAACACCTCCCTTCAATATATTTACTTAAGGAAAACACCTCCCTTTGTGAACACAATACATGTGGGATAACCCCTCCGGCACACGTATGTGGGACAACGCCTCCCAATGATGAATGCAATGTGTGTGGGATGGCTCCTTCGGCACACACATGTGGAAAAAAGCCTCCCAAACCAAATCCTCTAATCCAAATAGACAAGTAATAGCTCATACTCATACCAAAACCAAATCCTCAGAAATTCCTCTCATAACTTTCTATAACCAAAGATAGTATAAAAGTCTCAAACAAGTCATGTGGATGTAATGATAATAATATGAAGCTCATCAACTCAAGTGTAAGTGGATATAATCAAGTGAAAAGCATAATAATGACATCAATGAGAAACTAGTATATGAAATAACATAAGAAACAAAGCTTGGAGCTAATAAAAATAAGTAACAACTACCAATTAACAATGATGATATGAATAGAAGTCTCAACTATGGGAAAATCAAGGCAAGCATCAAGAATAAATATTAGGAATCATTTCCCCTTTTTAATTTCACAATAATCTAGCATTTTCACATTCATTTATAGAGAGAAACTTAGAATTTTCAATGACTCATGATAGCAATTAAGGAGAATGAGTAAATCTTAGCTAACACATGCTTAAAATGAATTAGATCAAGCAATACACTTATAGAATCTCAAGAATTCATATAATCAAAGGGTTTTACCAAGGCATAATGAAAGGAATAATTCTATGGAATGTATAGAATCACCGACTCATAAAAGCTATAACAAAAAACAATGAAATTTTGTAATCTCTCCTAAAATGATAACAAAAAATAAAGGAAAGTGCAGAAAATTTAAAAGAGTAGAGATTTCAACATGAGAACTTACTAATCCTCCATGGATTTAATGTTGGGATGAAAGAGACTTACCAAACTTTAAAGACTTGACAATAAAATAATATAGAAATCAAAATACTAATCAAAACAAGAAATAACCGTAAATAAATCAGTTGGAGAACAAATGAGTAGTAAATCATGTATGAAGACTTCCAAAATACTCATAAAACCAAGCATCAAGTGAATGAAACTTTCCAAACTTCATAGATGAACAAACTAAGTGATAAAAATCTAAGATTTCATCCAAAATGAAGAGTACCAATGAATCAAAGTACAATAATCCAAGAGAGTAGCACACCATGTGTGAAAACTCACTACAAATCTCATCAATCTAGTAATCAATGGATGAAATCTTCCAAAACTCCAAAGACTTAACAATTAAGTGATGTAGAAACCAAAATGCTTATCAAAACAAAAAATAACCATAAAGAAATCAGTAGGAGAACAAGGGAGTTGAACACCAAGTATGTAAACTCACACAAAATCTTATGAATCTAAGCATCAAGTGGTGTGGATTCACCAAACTTCATAGATTAACAATCAAATGGTAGAGGAATCAAAATACTAATCAAAATGAAGATTATCCATGAAAAAACTAATAGGAGATCAAATGAGTAGCACACTAAGTATGTAAACTCACTAAAACTTAACTTCTTTCTCCTTTAAGCTTCAAATCCTTTCAAAACTTTTTTTCTGTTCCCTCTAGCTTCTGTAAAATGATTAGGTTTAGCATAAATCAGATAAAGAGATGAAATCTAAGAAGAAAATAAGATATCTCAGCAATTTTTAGAGTTGAGAATAAAAATTTCCTAATTGAGGAAGAACTCCCACACTTAGCTTAAGAACTCTCCCTAATCTCTATAGATCTTTACTTCTTTGTTCTAATGAGAAAAATGACCTAATTGAGGTTTTAATAAGGTTATAACTTACCCAATATGAGATCTCACATGTTTGGGGGACCAATGAGCAAGTGTTACATCGCAAAATCACCTTTTGGAGCAATTTTGGACTTATTTTTGCAACCTTCAAGAGCTGGGGCGCCCCAAGTGGTGCACCTCGGGTGCCCCCCATAACTCTGGGGGTGCCCCAAGTGATATACCTCGGGTGCCTGAGTGGTGTTTAGGACACCCAGCCTATAGAATCCGAAGTTGCCCAGATTTTTTCCTACAAAAATATCTTGTGGGAAAACACCCATAACTTTCTCTAGAAAACTCTAAATTGGGTGCCGTTTATTACTTTGGAAAGAAGACTTGAAGATATTTCCAAAAAGGTATGGTAAAGATTCTAGTTCACTCAGGATTATTTTAGTGGTCCCGGTAAGTTACCCCAATTACGAAACTATGATAACTTTTTAACTTGAATAGTTTGTGGTCCAACTTGGGTTTTATACTTCTAAATTGATTCAAGAGGTTCCTAAGTCACCCTAAGATTTTTATAAACATGTAAAATAACAAATTTACCCTTATGGGGATAAAATTATAGTTTTACCCTTTAGGTGAAACATGGGGTGTTACATCTGTGGTGTCGTGTTACATCTGTGGTGCCAAATTTAACATGAACTTGATAAACTCAGCAAGTAATAATAAACTAAAGAATAACGGATCAAGACTTTTGCACAAATTAAAACGAAATAGATAATTGCATAACTTTTAATAATATACGAAACTGAACAGTTACATATAGAATATATACGAAATTGAAAAACATTAAAAGACATAAACATATAAATGGTCTAAATAGAACAAAATATGTGTATATAACTAAACTGAACAAAACTAAACATGTAAAACAGATACATAAACCAATATATATCACTATTCCATAAGCCAATACTAATAATAGTTATACCATTTAATCCTCGGTGCAAAGGGTCACATGATTCACTAATTTTATCTCCGGTAAGAAGAGCCACATGATGCACCAATTTTATCTCAAATACAAAGAGTCACATAATTCACCAATTTTATCTCTGGTGAAAAGAGTCACATGATTTACTACTTTTATTTTCGATGAAAAGAGCTACATGATAACCATTTATAATCCTTGGTAAAATGATCATTCACACCATAGCCAGGTGTGTTGAACATTATCAAAGTTTTCCCTTTGATGATGAAGGGTGGCTAATAACAAAACTATAGTAAAAAAACTGTCAACAATAACAAAGAACAATAGCAATTGCAGAAAAAAAAAACGCATACCAATCTATAACAAAATATAAGCAAACTCATAACACTTCAAATCATAGATGTTTGGTCCTCCTAAACACAGAACTCTGGAACAATCAAATTTTTACAATAATCATGTAGAACATATCACATTTAGATCATCAATCAATCATATAAACATAAACAATTCTTACAAAACAAGAGAATAAATAGTCTCCACAATCCTATGGAACTAAATACCAAAACTAGAAATACTTGTATTTGTAAAAACAAAAAGTCCCTCTTTAAAATCAACGGTTTTGAAACTTTAAATTGGATTAAAAGTTGTAGTAAAACAATCCCTAATATGTAGAACATGAATCTAAAACAATATAGAACCTTAGGATTTTACAAAACAAATCATGGTATTTAACGTTCTTGAAAAACCTTTAAAATCCCTTTAAAAACTTTCAATCTTTGCTTTAAAACGATTCAAAAAATAGAGTAGATCTTTACAAAACATGAGTAAGACACTTTTACGATCCTAATAGAGTGAAAAACAAAATTTGTTTAATGTCCCATACAAAATCAATTTTCTCTTTCAAAATGAATCAAAACTAGTGAATAATGGTTGAAAATCATTCAAAAACTGGAATAATCTTTGCGAAAAAAGTTTGGATTGGTTCTAGGAACCTATGGTATTAAAAAACGAAATTAGTTTAGTATCCCCTACCTCTTGGTTGATGCAAAATTCCTTTTAAGCGTTGTTCTTCAGAAAAATCCCCAAAATCTTTACAAAACCTAGCTTTTCCACTTCCTTTCTCTTCAAAATCCATATTCTTACAAAACTTCTTCAAAAGATCATATTTCTTATGAATCTCTGTGTTTCTATAAGCTTAAATAACAACCCTATTTTCCAATTTCATGTTTAGGTTGGTGTCTAGTGAAAAAATCTTTAAGATTTTGCAAAAACCATGATTGTACGAAAATTTTTGCTTTGATGGCGTCATCCTATCAGAAGGTTTTCAGCACAGACTCCTAATAGAAGAATGGTCATAACTTTATCTACAAAACTTGGATTCACTCACCATTTTTTTGTTGTAAACTAGATGTCAAGACCTTTCCAGGAATATATATCTTGCTCTCTAATTCGTTCTAAATTTTTATTGGAGTATTTTTAAAGTTACCCTAAAATCTATTGATTCAGATGACACTAGACGGTATAAACACTTTTCGGGAAAATTGTAATAACGTCTTCTAGGAAACTTTAATTCACTCGATGTTTGTCGTATTAGAAAGTAGACTCATTGATCTTTCCAAGCATATATTAATTGTAGGGTGATTCCAACCGGATTAATAAATATTGACTTACGAACTTGTGCTATTCTTCTGGGACAACTTCAGAAATTGTCATGTCCTTAACCCATTTTTTTCCTTGCTTAGTAATCTCTAACGAATAACCATAATCTTCTCAGTTATTACATGAACTAATTCAGGTCTAAGTAACATTTTTTCACCAACCTCTTCCCAACATATGGGTGTTCTGCACTTTCTTCCATATAAAGCTTCAAAAGGTGTCATTTGTATACTAGCTTGGTAACTATTGTTGTAAGCAAATTCGATCAATGGTAAGTGATCATCCCAACTTGCTTTCAATCAATAATACAGCTCTCAACATATTCTTTAAAGTTTGTATGGTTCTTTCTGACTATCCATCTGACTGTGGATAAAAAACCGTACTAAAATTTAGCTTGGTTCCCAAAGCTTATTACAAACTATTCTAGAATCTTGAAGTAAATTGGAGATCACGATCTGAAACAATTCCAATCGGAATTCCATGTAACTTCATAATCTCATCAATGTACAACTTGACCAATCTATCAAGTGAGTAATTTACCCGAATGGGTAAGAAATGGGCAGGCTTAGTCAGTCAGTCCACCACAACCCAGATAGAATCAAATCCCTTCCTGGTCTTGGGTAGTCCATCGATAAAGTCCATAGAGATGTGTTCCCACTTCCATTCAGGAATTTCTAATGGTTGTAATAATCTTGCTAGCCTTTGGTGTTCTACTTTTATAACTTGACAAGTCAAACACTTAGATACAAAATCTATAATTTTCTTATTTATGCTATTCCACCAATAATATTCTTTAAGGTCATTGTACATCTTGGTACTTCTTGGATGAACTGCATATGTTGTTCCATGTGCATCTTTCATGATTTCTCTCTTAAGTTCGGAGTCATTAGACACACAACCTGTTACCATACCAAAGAGAATCATCTTCTTTAATTGTAAAGTCTGTTTTATGTCCTTTCTTGATTTCTTCTATAATTTTCTAAATCTGAAGATCTGAACTTTGAGCTGCCTTGATTTTATAGCATTCAACACGGGCTGAATTCTAAGATGCATGCTAATTCTCTAAAATATTTCTGACTTAAAGCATCAGCAACAACATTGGCCTTTCCTGGATGATAAAAGATAGTGCAACCATAATCCTTAATCAACTTAAGCCATCTTCTCTGCCTTAAATTCAGATCCTTTTGTGAAAATAGATATTTCCAACTCTCATGATCTGTATAAACCTCACAAGGTTCTCCATATAAGTAATGCCTCCATATTTCAATGCAAAAACAACCGCAACTAATTCAATATCATATGTTGGGTAATTCTGCTCATAAGGCTTAAGTTGTCTTGATGTATAGGTAATGACTTTCGCCTCTTACATCAAAACACAACCCAAACCTTTTCTATATGCATCACTATATATCACATATTTTCCTCTTGTGATGGATGGTAATGTGAGGACTAGTGCAGAAACTAAACGGTTCTTCAGTTCTTGGAAACTGTACACACATGCCTCATCCCAGCTAAACTTAGCATTCTCCTGTGTCAATTTTGTCAAGGAACCTGCAATGCAAGAGAATCCCTCAACAAATTTCCTATAATATCTAGCTAGCCCCGGAAAGCTATGGACCTTAGTCATATTTGTAGGTCTAGGCCAATTTACCATTGCCTCAATCTTCTTGGGATCTACATAAATTCCATCCCTTGAAATCACATGTCCCAAGAAAACCACATTGTGTAACCAAAACTCACACTTGTTGAATATAGCATAAAGTGTATGGTTTTCTAAAGTCTACAGTGTAATCCTCAAATGTTCTTCATGTTCTTCTGAACTCTTGAAATAAACCAGAATATCATCATTCTTAATCAAAAGTTGATTGTATTTGGACCTACTATCATTCTTGGAAAAGACTTTAACACTTTATAATTGATCAAAGAGATCATCTATCCTTGGCAAGGATACTTGTTCATCACTGTCACCTTGTTCAACTACTTATAATCAATTAACAATCTCATGGTTCCATCCTTCTTCTTCACAAATAAAACCGGTGTTCTATTCACCATGGGGAGCATAAAACCTCTGTCTATCAATTCTTGCAATTATACATTGAGCTCTTTATAACCAAATCATGTATCACATAGTCACCAAGGTACCATAAATCAATTCTTCAAAAAAAAAAAGAAAGAAAAGAATCAGATTAGTCTTAATCCTTCCATTAACTTAACTATAAATTAAATCTCCTTCTCAGGTGGTAGACTTGAAAAATCCTCAGGAAATATATCCTTAAAATCTTTAACAACAAATATGTCTCCAATCTTTAATCCCTCATTCTGATTATCTATAATGTAATCTAGGTATCCTAGCCCACTTTTTTACAATAACGTTTATGCTAGAAGAGTAGAAATAATTTTAGGAAAATTTATTATTCTCTTGAATATAACCTCAGGCTGATTGGGGATACTAATGTTTATAATCCTTTATCACTCCATCTTATGATTCAAATAAATCATAATCATTTCATTGTTTTCCTAGATCTTTATGTTCCTAATTCTTTACATCTTTCTAAACTTAAAACCTAGAACTTAAACTCAAATCCAAGGTTCTAGATGTCTACAAAATCTCTAAACCAATTTGGGATAACATCTTCTTCCTTAAAATAATCAAATAAACTCAATGTAAGACTTTTCTAAAAATATCAAATCATCCTCAAATATGTCAACCTTATCAAAACTAGATCATATCATATCACTTTCAATTCTAATAAATTTCCAAAATCTTCTTCTAATGTTCTGATGTTCTTTTCCTATGGTTTTCTAATTTAGACTATTCATATACTTCTTTCGAAGGTTTCAAACTAGAACTTTCTAATTTTCTTCTGAGTCTAAAACTCAGAGCTCTTTCAAGATGTCTACAGAACCTCAAACCTCATACTCTGATACAAACTCTATTACACCCCGAAACCCACACCAAAAGGGCCATGAATTTTAGCACATGACATTAAACATTCATTCATTCATTCTTAATATGTATATTCCATATAATTTTTTTCGCTCATTCTTTTCATTCATACACGTCAGAATTACATATTATAAATCATAACCATCCATATCCAATAATCAACTTGTAATAAAGTTTTCATAATTTCATAAACCTAAAAATAATCCATAATCATGTCCTAGCATTCCCATTCACATAAACTAATAGTCTGACATAAATTAAACCATCATCTAAAAATCAAATATTAAGCATAAACAAAAATCCACTAATTTATTACATTTGTTCCAAAAAAATTGAAATAAAATATTGAACTGAAATAAAATAAAGTAATGTCTCATAGAATATATCCAATATTCTAACTCTCTAATCCTGTCTGCCGGCACCACTATGCACTTATCTCATCACCATCTGTGGTGCCAAATTTGGGGTGAGCTTAACAAACTAAGCGGGTAACAATAAACTAAGGAATAACAGATCAAGACTTTTGCACGAATTAAAACAGAACAGATAACTGCATACCTTTTTTTTTTATCAATATACAATTCTAAACAATTAAATATTATAGAAACCTATATTGAACTGAAAACATTAAATGACATAAATAGATAAACAATTCAAACAGAACAAAACATGCACATATAACTAAATCGAACAGAACAGAACATGTAAAATAGATACATATGCCAATACAGATAACAATCCCATAAGTCAATATAGATAACGATTACGCCATTTAATCTCCAGTGTTAAAAGCCACATGATTCACCAATTTTATCTCTGGTGAAAGGAATCACATGATTCACTAATTTTATCTCCGATGAAAAGAGCCACATGATTCACCAATTTTATCTTCAGTGAAAGGAGCTACATGATTCACTAATTTTATCTCCGATGGAAAGATCCACTTGATACACCAATTTTATTTTTGATGCAAAGAGACATGATTCACCAATTTCATCTCTAGTGAAAAGAGCCATATGATACACCAATTTTATCTTCGATGCAAATAACCACATGATTCACCAATTTTATCTCTGGTGAAAAGAGCCACATGATACACCAATTTTATCTTCGGTGCAAAGAGCTACATGATAACCATTTATAATCCTCGATAAAAATGCCATTCACACCATAAGCTAGGTGTGCTAAGCATCATCAATGTTTCCCGTTTGATGATGAATGGTGGCTTATAACAAAACTATAGTAGAAAAAATCAATAATAACACGGAACAATAGCAGTATTAGAACAAGACATGTAGCAATTTATAATAGAATATAAACAAATTCATAGCACTTTATATCATAGATGTTTGATCCTCCTAAGCACAGAACTGTGGAATAATCAAAGTTTTTATAATAATCATGATGAACATATCACATTCAGATCATAAATCAATTATATAAACATATACAATTTTTACAAAATAAGAGAATAGTTTCTACGATCCTATGGAACCAAATACCAAAACTAGAAGTACTTATGTTCTTAAAAATATAAAAATCCTTCTTTAAAATCAATGATTCCGGAACTTAAAACAGATTAAAACTTCTAGTAAAACACTCCCTAACATGTAGAACCTGAATCCAAAATAATATAGAACCTCAAGATTTTACAAAACAAATCATGATATTTTACGTTTTTGAAAAACATCAAAAAACCCCTTTGAAAACTTTTGATCTTTGCTTTAAAACGATTAAAAAAATAGAGTAGATCTTTACAAAACATGAGTAAAGCATTTCTATGATCCTAATAGAGTGAAAAATGAAATTTAGTTTAATGTCCCATACAAAATCAATTCTCTTTCAAAATGAATCAAAACTAGTGAAAAATGGTTAGAAATCCATGCAAAAATCTGAATAATCTTTGTAAAACAAGTTTTGATCAGTTCTAAGAATATATGGCATTCAAAAACACAGTTAGTTTAGTATCCCCTACCTCTTGGTTGATGCAAAATTCCTTCTAAGCTTTGTTCTTAAAAAATGCCCCAAAATCTTTGCAAAACCTAGTTTTTCCTCTTCATTTATCTTCAAAATTCATACTCTTACAAAACTTCTTTAAAAGATCTTCTTTCTTATGAGTTTCTATGTTTTTAGAAGCCTAAATAGAAACCCTAATTCCCAATTTTGTGTTTAGGTAGGCCTCTAATAAAAAAGTCCTTAAAATTTTGCAAAAATAACTGTTGTACGGCCATAATTTTTTCAACACAGATACTTGGTGGGAAAACAATCAACTTTATCTACAAAAGTAGGATTTGCTCACCATTTTTTTTGTTGGAAACTAGACTTTGAGAGATTTCTAAATCAATAAGGGTTTCTCTCTAATGAGTTCTATATTTATATTAGTGTATTTTTAAATTTACCTCAAAATCTACTAATTTATACCATACCAGACAACATAGACACTTTTTGGGAAAATTGTCATAACTTCTTCTAGGAAACTTCAATTCACTCACTGTTTGTCGCATTGAAAAGTAGAATCATAGATGTTTTCAAGAATATATTATTTGTAGGGTGATTCCTACATAATTGATATAGATTTATTTATGAAGTTGTGCAATCTGTTTGGGACAGCTTCAAAACTTGTCATGTTCTTGACCCCCTTTTTTTTCTTTGCTTAGTAAATTATCTTGAAAATTTTCATTTTGTATCTGTTTTGCTCGCTGTTTGCTGCGTAAGACTCTAGACTTCTATGTCTATCCAAAGGTATAAGTTTCACTCATAGATCATTTCTACATTCTCGTTAGTGCCTTTTTAAAGTTGTGCTAATGTTTAGATCAACATATGTGCATTTAAGTGATGTTATATGTGTACATAACTTATGTGACATGTGTTAGCATTCTAAGTGTGACACATGTACATTAATATGTGTGTCATGGTGTGGGGTGTTACAGGAGAGGTGCATAGAACTCTAGAATAGGTGTGGAGATTTTTGAGACTACGACAGATTGGATTCTTATATCCGATTAATTGATTGAGGTAATTCTATACTTCATTAATATTTAAATCTCAGAGATTCATATGGTGATCATGAGAAATCATATTATGACATGTGTGTTGATTAATGAAATTCTTAAATTTTTTATGTTCAATAAGGATAATAATCCAACATAAACGTGGTGTTGCGACCATTTTAACACAAGTCCTTGGTCTCATAGTAGGGCTAACAATAATTTCTTGTGGAAAGTAATGCAGTGCGCCAACGGTTGCAAGTTTGTTGTTGGGAATCTTGAAGAAAACAAGATATCTATTAGTACAATGGAACAAAGGTTGAAGATGAGAGGAAATTAAAGTCTCATTGGGCCTGCCATAAATTTGTAACACCAAATTTCATCAACTTTGATTGAAATTAAGGTGTTCAAATTACCCAACCATTTAGGTCTAATTTATTTTTTATTTGGTGGGGACTTTCACTCCAAACCTTCCTTACAAGGTTTGTTAATTAAAACTACCCATTAATGAGGCAACCAATGTAATACCCTGCATTACACTAAAAGGGTAAAAATGTAATTTAACACACTTAATGGTAAATTTTATACTTCACATGTTTATACAGACCTTAGAGTGGTTTTGGAAAACATTGAATCAAGTCAGAAGCGTAAGACTTAAGTTAGGTCTTAGACTTGTCAAGCATGAGAGTTATCCTGATTGTGTATTTAAGGTAACTTCATAGAACCACCAACACCAATCCTGAGTGAATTAGAATACAAATAATATACCTATAGAAATATCTAGGAATATACTTTCCAACCCATTAAACAGAGTGTGATTATGAGTCTCTTATGAGAAGTTATGACAATTTTCCTATAAGGAGTCAGTGTTGACAGGCCCACAGATTTGGGTTAAGTTCCTGGGCCCACAAACACAAATCCTAAATAAATTAGAGGATGAGATATATCTTGTTGTAAAGGTATTAAAGTCTAGTTTTTAACACAATAAACAGTGATTGATTATGAGTTTTTTATAAAAAGTTATAGTCATTTTAGTGCAAGGGGGTAAAAGCTGAGAAAAATATTGTTCATTTAGATCGATTTGGGATCGAACCAAGAACTTTTTAGTCTGAGAAAAGTGCAAAAAACATATTGGATCAATTTAGATCGATCCTGGATCTATCCAAACACCTAGAATTATGATTTTTCAAGAAAAAAATATTTTTTCAATGTAAAGAGTGTGGGACCCACCCAACTCGACCCCAAACACTATAAATACTATGAGGGAACCCTAACACCCTCATGTTACATCAAAAATAGGTAGAGGAAGAGGAAAGGAAGGAAAAACGAGTTTACGGCTAGGGTTTAAAGGATTTTAGAGATTTTTGGAAGAACAAAGCTAGGAACAAGGTTGTGATTCAACAAAGAGGTAAGAAACTATGCAATCTATCATTTTTACTTAGGTTCTTAGTTATCTAATGATATTGATTTCGTTTTCAATAGTTTTTACAAGTTTCACACAAGTTTTGAATGAGTTTCTAAGTGAATATGACAAAAACATTGAAGAACTTCTTATGCATGTAAAGATTGAATTTTTATAAAGAAAAGTAATTGTTTTCTATAAGTATAATAATGATTTTGAAATCCTATAAAGTATAAACTAACATATAGATCAAGGCATATGAAAATTTGTACTGCATATGATAGTTTTTAAGAAAATACTATTAATATTGAAAGTATTGATAAAGTTTCATTGTTATAAGGTCGTAGTTATTGAAAAGCCATTGTATTGATATGAGAATTATGATAGAGATTATTGTTAATGTATTGTATGGACTGTTATAGAATTTCTTTAAAAAGTTCCATAAAAAGTGCTTAGATGGTCAAGCAAACTCCATTGGTTTTGAATTAATATTGAATGGTATTGAATATGTTGAAGACTATGCTATTATAGTATAGAATGTAAAGAAGTGATTGTATTGACTAAAATTGATAAAGAGTCAAAGTAATGCATATGTATGGTTGAGGTCACCCTTCATCATCAAAAGGGAAACACTGATGATGCTTAACACACCTGGCTTATAGTGTGAATGGCCCTTTTACCGGGGATTATAAACAGTTATCATGTGGCTCTTCTCACTAGAGATAAAATTGGTGAATCAAGTGGCTCTTCTTATTGAAGATAAAATTGGTGAATCATGTGGCTCTTCTCACCGGAGATAAAATTAGTGAATCAAGTGGCTCTTCTCACTGGAGATAAAATTGAAGAATCAAGTGGCTCTTCTCATTGGAGATAAAATTGGTGAATCAAGTGGCTCCTCTCACCAGAGATAAAATTGGTGAATCACGTGACTTTTGCACCAGAGATAAAATAGGTGTATTATGTGGCTCTT
>JAOXJP010127432.1:0-13689 GCA_025762735.1 Platanus orientalis | reverse complement strand
AAATTAGTAGATCTAACATCTAAATGTGTTGATCTATCAAATTATTGTAAAAAAAATGAATCAAAACAAAGATTTGAGTAAAAAATATACCTTTATGAGATTTGTGCAAAACCCCCAAAATTTCGTTCTTCAATCCACTCAAATCCGTAACAAACGATCAAAAACTTGTTTAAAACAAGAGACAAAAGTTGTAAGATGTGATTTATAAAAAAAATAAAATAAGAGAAATCGGTGCATGAGAGAGGGAACTGAGAAAAAATGACGAAAAGTAGTTCAAGAATTGTATTTTGATCTTACGATCGATCCTGAGTCGGATCCGATCCAGGACGATCCGATTTTGGATCGGCCAATCCTGGCTATACCCGATTATCATGTAGAACCGGGATCGGTCCTGGTTGATCCTGATCCGATCCGGGCGATCTGAGCCCGAATCAGGCGAGTTTTAGAACTATGGAAGAAGTTGGGCTTCAGGCCAGCCTAGCCCAATTGACAGACTTACCTAGAATAGTGTCTTTGGTTCAATTGCCCCTTGAATTATGTTTATGGTGTTTATTGTGCCAGTATTTTATCCTAATTTGAATTCATGTTTTTCCGCTAAGGAGCATGTGACACTATTTTTAAACTATGGTATTCTTGTCCCATTTTGAATTCATGTAATTCCACAAGGAGCATGTTTAGGTGCTATTTTCCTTACTTCTGGTTGGCCTTTTGTTATTAAAGAATTCTAATGTAGGTTGGATACAAATTGGAGAAGATTTGATGAGGTTTTTTTATATATAAGTATATGGTGGCTGGGTATTCTTTCTTATGTATCTTTGTTAAAATTTTTAATTGGAGATTCAGAGAATACTTAGATCAGTATGGTCAGTGTATTTCTTCTTTCTTTTCAATCTACTTTTTATAGTTCATCTCTATTTCCTCTTAATTTCTTTTGGTTGCTGCTTTCGTATTGTTGATAGGGCTATTGTGGCAGATTTGCATAGCTACAAAAGTTGGCGCATTTGCTACTATAGGCTGTTTGACATATGGTTTGTTGTAGTTGTTTGCCTTAGATGGGGGTTGCGGATGTGTAGTTAGGCTATTTCATCTAGTTGCCGAAGGGTGCTGTTTACATGTGCATACTGACAATTGGTTTACTTAGGCATGGAATCTCTTAATTTTCCATGTTATATTCACATTACTTTATTCAACTTGATGTCCTAATAAACATGGAAATGATGGCTTTTAGAGTGCAAAAGAATATACTTCTAAACATGAACTTCAGCCTCTAGTCTAATATATCCAACAACAACACACACACACACACATTTGTAGAGAGGTTGTGCATGCATCATTGAAATGCTGTGTGTGTGTGAGGTTGTGAATGCATCAATGAAATGCTTGTGATCTGTTCATTCCTTAGCCATCTTTATCTCTCATCAGCATGGAAACGAGGGACGCTTGAGTGAAAAATATGCCAATGCAGTGCAGCATGTTCTTAGTGATGATATAAGGTAATTCATTTTCTTTCTTACACATTTAAATGAAATTTCTTTTGATATTGTTCCCTGTTCTCTGCTAAGACGTACTGATAACTGTAGGTATCTGCACTTCGATTTTCATCGGATTTGTGGTCATATTCGTTTTGAGCGTCTCTCCATTCTTTATGATCAAATTTCAGATTTCCTCGAGAAAAATGGGTACACTTTCCTTCTTGAATTCAAAGAAAATTTTTAATTTCCTTTGATAAATGTTAATTTTATGATGGAACTTGATGATTCTTTGTTTCTTTAAATTTGAGCGAGAACAATCTTGTTAGCCTTTGTGAATTTGCATTAAGAAAATACAGAACATTATATCTTGTGTGAATATAGATCTATAAAGTATCATGCTTTGTATGAATTGTCTTAGAAACTTATGGATTTCACTTTCCTGAATATACCAGTAGATAGTAGTGATGTCCATTTTCAATTTTCAATTTTTACCTTTTTATTTTATGTTATTTGTGCATGCCTAATGCACATTTAGTTAATTGTTGATGGCAATATGTGTTGGCTTTGGGAAGACTTGTGGTGGGGGGATTGTCGAAGTATATTAATTTGTCTCTCCTAAGGCCTTAAGGTATTGGGAGAGTTGGTTAGTTTATTGTTAACATGGTATCAGAACTAAGTCAGGTTGTAAGTTCGAATTCTGGTGAAAGTATTTTCCCGGACATAGTGATGTGTGTGTGGATTCGTGCCTAGCTCTCCGAGTGTGTTTCCAGGAAAGAACAGTATTTCTCTTGAGGGGGGTGTTCAAGTATATTAATTTGGGTCTCTCCTAAGACCTTAACGTTTCGGGAGAGTTGGTTAGTTTATTGGTAACAGGGATAGGTCTCTCAATGCTTAGTTTCCTTGCATTTTCTCTTTCGTCAACAATAAAAAGAAAATTTTCAGTGTTATTCTCTACATAACTTGGAACCTTGGGTTTCTTAGGGTCTTGAGAGAAGCAAACAAGAAGTTGTCGTCTTTTCTCATCGACCATCGACAAAGTTTTCCTTTCCAATGCTAATCCTAATATTTATGTTTGGTCTCCTTCTCTTGAAGTAATATTCTCCTACAACTCTTTCTTCTCCACCTTAAAGTCCAATCCTTTCCTAAGTAATACCCCTTTCTCGCAAACATGATTTGGCAAATTGCGGCTTCTCCCAAGTATTGAGCTTTGTGCTGGGAGATTGCTTATAGGAAGTTCAATACAGCTACATGCTCCAAAGACGAAGAAAAGTGATGCAGCAGCCTTGCTATGGCTTTGAGAAGAACTATCCTTTATGGAAACCCAAGTTTAGATTTTCCAAGAAATCTAATTGAACCTCTTGCTGTTCACATAATTTGGTTTAGTTTTCAATAAGTTTCTTTATGTTTTTATGGGTTTTAGAGGGTTAATTTCATGTAAAAAGGCCATAAATCCATGGGAGGGAGTTAGTTGCAATTTAAGAGAGTTTTAGAAGCAATTTGCATGTTTAAAAAAAAAAAGTTTTATAGGGTTTTTAGTGCTGGCCGTACAACACTAAGGGTACAAGGGTATTTGGTCCAAACTTGTAAAAGTCTTATAAAAGCCTCTTATTCTCTTGTGTACGATTAGTTTTGAAGTTGAATGAAATTTTGAAGATTTATAGAGCCTCACGGCTGGACTGGTGTATCTCCATGCCTCACGGTTTTAGGTGGGTTCTATCATCTTCAATCTTTTTTCCTCTTCTTCTCTTTCCCATGATTTTCTCATCTTCCCTCTTTTCAATTTCTTTTAATTCTTTAATCTTCTTTTAGTATTAAATCAATATTGATTACTTTCTTTATTATTTCTTGCATGTTTCTTGAAAAGATTTGAATTCTTGGACTGTTTTCTTTAAATTTCAGCATACATACTTTCAAAATTCTATCTTTATTACTTGGAAATTAATTTTAGGCTTTTCTCATCATCTAATTAATGTAGGAGCCTAATCCCATTGGTTTCCTACATCAAAATGATATCAGCACTTCTGGTTTCTAACTAATTCAATTCTAGTTGGGATACTTTATTGAATAAACACCTAACTTCTTCCTTGTTCCTAAGCCTCCTAATCCAAAATCCAGTGTTTGGATGTTCTTTGTTTTAGGGCTCTTTCAAAAGTGCCCCAAATTAATATAGGGTCTATTACAATGTCACGCCCCGGAATCCATCATTTTCACTGAATGCGGCGTGTGGCATTTAGGAAAAGAAGGAATACATTACCTTATGTACCACTTAAAAAAAATTAACATGACTCCTTGGTCCTCAATAAAAGTTTCGGCAACATCTCTTTGTAAATAGGACCCATGGGGATATAAACCCCGTGTCAATAAGTAGAAACCTGATAGAAGACGGTAAAAACACCCCAAAAGTATACATGTATATCCACATCACTGATAATGTTGTATACCCAACAGCCCTCCATCATCATATAACCAAAAAAATATATACATGAGTCATAACTATACATAAATTTATACAAAAATAAGTAAATTCCAAAATAGACAAAAAGTGCTAGGATCCACAAAGCCCTTTATACCCTATCACTATACCAAGACATGTAAGTACTCTGCCTTTGCTGGATACTTAAACGCTCGGTTACACACTCTTCAGATCTTGGTCAGATATATGCACCGCAACAGGTGGTGTGTCCTCTGTGAGGTGTTAATTTTTTTGGGTGAGTTACACGTGCCTAACAAGTAAATTAAACCTTTTACAATTTATAGCACATACACACCCATAGTATACTGTATACATGCATAACTCATCAAAGTAAATATGTATTATAGCTAATAGATATCAATTGAAAACAGGGTTAACATGCAATAATATTTACATATTTCTAAAGATATATTCCTTATGTGTGGTAGCAAAAGTGAATAAAATACTCACGTAAAAGCAAGATCACATGATATCAACAATCCAATCTAAGGATAAGTCAATTATCAAACAAAAAAGTAAAAGGCATCCAAGAAAACAAGATGCAATGCATTCTACATGAATGCATGCATACAAACTCCTTGCATCCGTGTTGCATCAAAGAATATTGTATCCACATCTTTTTGGAGCTCTAACATTGTCATAAGAATCTTAGATAAAGTGTAGAACATCCAACCTCACATTAGGCTCTAAGTAATATAAAGAATACCTAATTTCTCATAGGCTCAACTGAATAAATACAATTAGTTCGGTTTTCCATAGATAAGAACAATGCATATGTATAACCATCTAGCTTGGGCGATAACATCCAGATAGGCTTTGTAGTGGGCAACTGCAGAATAATATCACCATTAACACATTGAGACAGTCTAACGATCTTCCCAATAAGATAGTCGTGTCAACAGCATTGGACTGATCAGATCCGGGGACCCATTCTGCGTCTCGATACTCGGGGACAGACTCTATGGCCTCATGAACCCAGCTTAGTGATCTCCCCCTTAAGTCACGTTAGCAGCTACGGGTCGCCATGTTTAGGGGTTCCTTCTGCATCTCGATATGCAAGGATGGCTAGTAATAGGTGCGTCCACTTAATTGTCGCCCAAACAAACCCGGCCACGGAGGCAGCTTCGGATCTCATCTAGGGTCCATTCCACATCTCAATATGCTGGAGTCACAACAAATCATGTCATCATAATAACTCAGCCCAAATAAAAATAATTGGCCACAACATCTGCCCATCAAATAATAATTGGCTTCCAACCATAAGAAAACCATGACGCATAATATAGTCAAGATGTCATAGCTATATAAAGTACTAGGCCATAGAATAATATGCGAACCATGTAGTAAAAAAATTTGTTGCGCTTTTCCCTACATTATTAGCTCATTATAGCGTATGCAATGTAGTTCTTAACTCTTATGAATGCATCATTTCAAATTGAATTGAGGAACTATGCCCAATACAATATAACATAATTAATTTCCACCAAATCAATTAAGACTAATGCACTTAAAATATCTGTTAGGCATTAATATTTCACCAATTCAAGTAAATCACCAAAACACACCAACAATATCACTAGAAGCCACCCATGGATCATGCCAAAATATACCAAAATATGTGATGTGTTCAGCTGGAAAACAACTCATAAATGAGTATACCCGTTGCATATAACATTCCCATAATTAAAACTAGCAATAAAATGGGGTATTTAACTATAAATGACAACCCATAGAAATTCCAGATATTACCCAGAAAAGATAATAAACATATCATTCAATTATGCATTAATTAAGTTCAAGAATAAATATTAGCAACATGCTTTGTGGCGGTAGGAATTCTTCAAGGCAACAAGAATAACAATTCCATCTTCTATATCATTTTAAGATACTTTAAAATCTTGCACAACAAGTTTTTGTTTGACAAACATTAAGTAGATCCTTAAAATCAAAAGGGAAAAACATATAATTACAGTTTAGAAATTAATCTCAGGTTATACTTCAAATTAGATGCAAAAATTCCTTAAGAATCAAAGCCCTAACTAACTTTTACAAGTTTTCATCAAAAGCCCTAAAATTCTAACCCTAATTGAAAAATGGCATATACCTTACTTGAAATCTATGCAACATCACAATTTGAGGCCATGGATTAGAAGATATATGCATGCATGGATGTATCAGATTAGGGTTTACATGAAGAAGCAAAAGAAAACACACCACAGTCACGCAAATCCCGCTATAAACTAAAGAAGGAGAGGTTACTTACACCTTTCTAATGGTTTTGGGTTGATTTTCGCTGATTTCTCCTCCTTTTCCCCCCTTTTCTCTTCTTCTCCACGGTTTTCCCCTTTCTCTCTCGTTCCTTAACTCTCTTTCTCGGCTTAGCGTCGAATAATAGGGGTAAAACTCCTCTTTTGTTCTTTACTTCTTTTATTTCTCTTCTTATAGGGAAATCCCAAAAATACCCCTATAGAAAGCAATGGGTTGTTACATTCAAAGCTTCTAAATCATTTAGGACATTCTAAATTGAATTCGTCCCAATCTTTGACATCCTCAAGCTTCTTTTTGTGTTCTTAATCATTTTTAGGGTATACCCTAAAATTGTTGAACAACCCCAACACCCTCTTCCATTAATTTTAGGGATTTCCCAAAACCCTAAAATTTTTACAAGAAGCCTAAACATCATGGTAGGGATCAATAACAATGATTTGATAGTTGAGGTTAAGAACGAAGCTCGTACATTGAAGTTAGTGAAAACGGATTTGATTACCTGCATGGATACGCTTGAGACTATTGTGCAATAACTTATGGGGACAGTTGAGAATCTTCGCCTAGACATTCAAGGATTGAAAAAGGGTAAAGAGCTTATTCAGGATGGGGAATCCTCACAGTCAGTCTCGACCCCTAAGCAGTGTGTGGATACCTTCGTTCATGATACATCTCTTATCCAACAACATGAGGAGGTTTCTCCCAGGAGATAGCATAGTTAGCGATCCATGATCCATGACGCCGACCTACCCTCATGAGTCAGATATGCATGTTAGATTGGACATTTCAGATTTCTATAGTAATAGGGATCTAGAAGAATACTTGGATTGGGTGCATTGTGTAGAAACTTATTTTAAGTGGCATGAAGTGTTAAAGAGACATAGGCTTCAATTTGCTGAGACTAACTTAAAGGGGACAACACTTATGTGGTGGCAACAGTACAATGAGAGCTATGTTAGAGCAAATTTGGGTGTTTATATCGACGTGGGATGAAATGAAGGCAACCATGAGTAAGAGGTTCAAGCCTCAGAACTACAGGTAGATGTCACATATTTGGCTGAATCAATTCAAGCACAAAACTTTATCTATTGAGGAGTACACTAGTAAGTTCCAACACCTAGCTACTCGAGTTGGCATCAATTTGAATGACAAGATCCTTGTTTCCTTGTATAGACAGGGCTTACAACCTTATATTTCTCGGGGGCTCAACTTTCATTACTACACCAACATGGATGATGCTATTTAGGTTGCCTACCAGATGGAAGCCTATCATGGAGAGTGCTTCTAGAGGTGTAACAACTAGTTATTCATCTTCTAGTAGATCTACACATCAAGCCAGGACTTCTTCACCACCTAGATTCTCTTGTCAGGTTTTACCATATAGATCTAGGGGATCTACTTCCAGACCTAAGACAAACCAATGCTTTAATTGCAAGGGCTTTAGACACCACAAGTCTCCATGTCCTAGCAAGTTTGTGGGGATTACAAATAAAAAGCTGACACATGAGGATGATATAGATGAAGAAGTATATGAACCAACTCCTGAGATGATTTTAGAAACAGAGACATTGAAAGAAGAAGAAGCTAAAGAAAGAGGAGCCAAAGGATTTTTAGGTGTTATGCATCCTATGTTTGCTCTCTAGAAGACACATCCAGTGCAGCCTAAGAAGAAGAGAGGTGGTTTTGTCCCATGGCAGCCTGTACCATATGGAGGAGCATGAATTCTTGGACCTCCACCCAATTCAATGGGGTTGAGTTTTTTAAGAAGGGGGGAGTTGATGCAGTAACCTTGCTAATGCTTGAGAAAAACTATCCTTTATGGAAGCCTCTTAGTTTTCTTTTAAGTTATTTTTATTTTTTATTTTTATGTTTTTATGGGTTTTAGAGGGTCAATTTCATGTAATAAGGCCATAGAGCAATGAGAGGGAGTTAGTTTCAATTTAGAAGTGATTTGCATGTTTTAAAAAAAAAAAAAGTTTTATAGGGTTTTAAGTGTTAGCTATACAACACTAAGAGTACAAGGGTATTTTGGTCTAAATTTGTAAAAAAGGCTTATAAAAGCCTCTTATTCTCCTATGTATGGTTAGTTTTGAAGTTGAATAAAATTTTGAAGTTCTAGAGAACCTCATAGTTGGACTGGTATGTCCCCTTGCCTCTCACGATTTTAGGTGAGTTTTATCATCTTTCTCTCCTTTCTTCCCCTTCTCTTTCCCATGCTTTTTTCATCATCCATTTTTTCAATTTCTTTTAATTCTTTAATCTTCTTTTAGTATTAAATCAATCTTGATTAGTTTTCTTTATTTCTTGTATGTTTTTTGAAAAAATTTGAATTCTTAGACTGTTTTCTTTAAATTTCAGTATACATATTTTTCAAGATTCTATCTTTATTGCTTGAAAATTAATTTTAGGCTTTTTCTCATCATCTAATTAGTGTAGTGAAGTAGGATTCAAAGAAAAGATTCCTACAATAATCAATTAAGATCAAAGCCTAAAGAATGGTTCTTTAGGGACACCAAGAAAAGTGCAAAGATGTAAGAGATTGGGATACATTCAATTTAGGGTATGCCCTAAAATTATTTAGAAGCCTTGGACTAGGCCCTAAACTAATTTAGAGGTGTTTTAAAAGAACCCTAAAATAAAAAGGACTAGTGAGATAAGCAAGAATGATGGTAATCAAAAGAATGAAGAGTAAGTAATGAAAAGATATATAAAAAAAGATTAAAAATTAAAACAAAAGAAAGAATATGGCAGAGAAGAGATAAAAAAAGAAGGGATGTAAGCTCACCTTACCGCGAGAGATTAAGAGGGATAACCATCCAACCGTAGTCCGTAGCTCTTAGAAGCAACCCCAATTCTTTATTTCATCAAAATTGTCGTACAGGAGGTCTTTATGACCTATTTATAATAAAAAAAACTTGAAATTGGACCAAAATACTCCTCCCTTGTAAGGTCAGCCCAAAAAAACCTATAGAAATTCTAAAAAAATCTTAAAAATCCTAAAAAGCAGTCATAAACTATTCTAAATTATTTTTAACCCCTCCCCATGGCTACTATGGCCTTATTACATCAATCCCATTACTAAAACCTTTCTAAAATGGAAAGAAAACAACTAAAATAATTCTTAAAACAAAAAATTAAAGGAAAAATCTTGTGGACAACACCGTCTTTTTCTTGCATCCTTTATTTTTGATCTTAGGCTTCCACAAAGGTTAGAACTTCTCAAGTCATGTGAATCCCACCACATCAACTCTCCCCCTATTGGAAAACTCAAGCTCGTTGAGTTGGGGTGGAGGTCCAAGAATTCCAAGTCCATCATGTGGAGCAGGACTCCATGGATAAGTAGGATGCTTCTTTTTTGGCTTGATCTTCATCTGTAAATGCAAAAATAAGGACGGACCACTCCAGTGATACCCTTGCTTACCCTTTGACTTGCTTTTTCCGCTTTAGCTTCCCTAACCATCTCCTTAGTAGGCTCATAAATTTCTTCTTCCAGCTCATCATCCGTTGATTTCTTTTCAGTAAAGCCCACGAATTTGCTAAGACATTGGGATTTGTGATGCCTGTATCGTTTGTAGGTAAAACATTGATCAATCTTGAACTTTGGAATAAAACCCTCTGAGTTCCTATGTCTAGGAGGTGCTGTCTGGCGAGCTGATCTAGGTGGTGAAGTCACGACCTATATAATAGGCTTCTTCATCTAGTGCAACTGTAGATCTTCCTCTAACTGGTAAGTAACTCTAATGGCATCATCCACACTAGTGTAGTAGTGGTAACTAAGCCCTCTGAAAATATGAGGCTGCAATCCTTGCTTGAATAATGAGAAGAGAATGTCATCATTTCGGTTAATACTTACTTGAGTAGCAAGGTACTAGAACTTGTTGGTGTACTTCTCAAGGGATGACATTCCTTGCTTTAACTGATGTAACCGGATGTGGGATCTCTGTCTGAAATCCTAAGGTTTAAACTTTTTGTTCGTTGCTGCCTTTAATTCTTCCCATTTAGACAAGATGCCTAAATTGGCTTTAGCATAACTCTTCTTATACTGTTGCCACCACATAAGAGCTGTCCCCTTTAGTTTGGCTTTTACAAACTGAAGTCTACGGTTCTTTGAAGTATCATACCACCTGAAATATGCTTCTAAGCTATACATCCAATCCAAAACATATATCTGGATCCTCATTACGATAGAAGTTTGGAACATCCAACTTGGTAAATCTGTCTGCCACCTGATGTGCCGAGTGTAGCTGCATCAAGGATCTACGACCATTCTCTCCATGTTGCTTGAGAAGAGTTGTTTCATGACCTGAAAGTTCTTCCTGATGATCAAAGAAAAACTTTTGCTGTGATGATTCCCCATCATGGACATGCTCTTTACCTTTCTTTAATCCCTGAAAATCTGAATGGAGGCCTTTTATATCGTACCCACCAACTGTTGAACCAAAGCCTCAAGCTTATCCATGCGAGAAGTTAGCTCTAGCTTGATAGATTCCATCTCACAAGCTTGTTTCTTGACCTTAACTGAAACATCATTGTTACTGATTCCTCCCATGGTATGTATGTCCTTTCAGGAATACCCCAAAAAGAATTACGGTAACCCAAAACAAATAAAAAATTAACCTTGCAAAGATTTAGGCCATTTGGAAAGGACCCTAAATAAATCGAGAAGGAAATGCAATAGCTGAGAAGAATGTAGGGTAGGCCCTAAAATGATTTGGAAACCTTAAAATATGCCATAAATTAATTTGGAGTACTTTTGAAGGAGCCCTAAAATCAATAGATAAAGACGTTTTTTGTACACACGGAGGATTTAGGCTCTCAATCAAAGGATCCCAACTAATAGAAATTAATTGGAAAACCTGGCTTTGATACCAAATTTGATTTAAATATAAAGAAAAAGTTTCCTCCAATAATCAATTAAGATCACTTACTGAAAAAAATCAATTAAGATCAAAGTTTAAAGAACGGTTCTTTAAGGACATCAAGAAAAACTCAAAGATGTAAGAGATTGGTATTCATTCAATTTAGGGTATGCCCTACAATTATTTAGAAGCCTTGGACTAGGCCCTAAAATTAATTTAGAGGTGTTTTGAAAGAACCCTAAAATAAAAGGACTGATGAGATAAACAAGAATGATGATAATTAAAAGAATGAAGAGAGATGTAAAAAAAAAGATTAAAAGAAGAATAATGAAAAGAGAAATTAAAATAAAAAAAAGAATATGGAAGAGAAGAGATAAAGAAAGAAGGGATGTAAGCTCACCTTACCGTGAGAGATTGAGAGGGATAACCAGCCAACCGTGACTCTTAGAAGCAACTCCACTTCTCTATTTCATCAAAACTGTCGTACGAGAGGTCTTTATGACCTATTTATAATAAAAAAAACTCGAAATTGGACCAAAATACCCATCCCTAGTACGGACAGCCTAAAAAAACCCATAAAAATTCTAAAAGAATCTTAAAAAATCCTTAAAACAGTCATAAACTATTTTAAATTAATTTTAACCCCCCCATAGCTGATATGACCTTATTACATCAATCCTATTACTAAAACCTCCCTTAAATAGAAAAAAAAACAACTAAAATAGTTCATGAAACAGAATATTAAAGGGAAAATCTTGTTGACAACACTATGTCTTCTTCTTGCATCTTTTTGTTCTTGATCTTGGGCTTCCACAAAGGTTAGAACTTCTCAAGTCATGTTAATATCATCGCATCATGTAGGAGTTGAATCCCATTGGTTTCCTACATAAAAAAGGTTGGTATCTCCTTCCTCATGTTTGTTCTCTATGCCTCTCTAATTGTGAGGCTGAATCACCTTTTCATCCATTGCTTTGTGTTGGTGATTTGGCAACATTTTCTTGGCTTATTTGGATTGGTTCGGGTGTTTCCACATTATATTCTTGACTTTCTATGGTTCTACTGTGCGAGTTCTCTTGGAATCAGGTAAAAGCTTCCTTGGAGGTACATCTAGCTTGTTGGTCTTTGGTTGATTTTTAAAGAAGGGAACAACAGAAATTTTAACAATAGATATGGACAGTTGGGTGAGATGATAAGTTGATTATTTTCAGGACGGCCACTTGGGAGTTGGGAGATCTCTTTGGATGTCTTTCATGCTTATCTTTTGATTCTATTGCCAGGATCGGTTTGAAGTTTTTCCATCTATTCCCTTCTATCCTCCTATGTCTATGCTGTGGTCTCCACCCCAAGGTAATTCCATCAAGCTTAGTTTTGATGGTAGTTCCGTAGGAAACCCTGGACCTTTTGGCATTGGTAGAGCCTACGGAGTTCACTTGGGTGCGATCATTCAGGTCGACTCTGGTCCAAAGGTTGTGGATGACTCTAACTGCCGATATCAGACTTTATTATTTGGTCTTCCCCAAGCTTTTGTGGTGGACTATTAAAATTTGATCGCAGAGGGTGATTCGGTTGCTGTTATTGGGAAATGACTTATAGGGTTAGGTACCCTTGGCATCTTGCTTATTTGGTTAGAAGGCCTGCCTACCTGCCTCTAGGTCGAACTGCTCATTCTAGTGGAGGCTGAGGTCAGGTAACTTGCTTTCCAAATCTGGGTTGGGAGGGATATGGTGCATTTTGGTGATTTTCTGATTGTTTAGTCTCTTTGTGTGTGGAAAAGATGGTGCTACTTTTTATATTTAATATAGATCTATAATATGAACAGAGTTGCACCATAATGTATATGAATTGTCTCAAAAACATATGGATTCTCACTTTGTCATCTTGGTTGCTGGCAGTTTAGTAGTGAAACGTTACATATATGTTCATTGACCTCTTTGTGTACACACTGAAACAAGAGAAAGAATTCTCCGAGAAGCTTTTTGTATGCCTATAGGAACACCCAATTGACATTAAGATGGGGTGCACTTTTGAATTAATAATCATGGACATTAATTAGTTTATGAGTACTTATTACATGTAGCTGCAGAATATTTTATTCTTAGATGTGGTAGTTCTTCTATTTCTTTTCTGTACTTAAACATGCATCTGTATATCCTCTTGTGCCTTCATCTGCACATCTTCTTATTCATGTGCTTATCTGATGGTGTAGTGATGTAATCACTTGCAATTTCTTTGATGATATATAATGGTGTCTCATTTTGTTTTGTTTTTCCCTGTTTTCCTATTAGCTTGATTATCTTTACTTTACTTGTTTACTTTGTTGGAATTTGATAGGTACTTTTTGTTGAATGAAAATGGTGATAAAGTCGAGGAGCAACTTGGAGTTGTAAGGACCAATTGCATTGATTGCTTAGACCGAACAAATGTTACCCAGGTAGTGTTAAAAATTGCCCCAGGTCAATATATGTGCTGCTAATGGTGAATAATGGTTAATAGCAAAGATTTTTTCTATATATGTGCTTGTTCTTGGTTCTGTGTGCATGAAATGATAAAAAGGTTTCTAGATGCTTAGAATGGTCGCATCATTTTCTTGATGGTACCAATTCTGTGAAATATATATATA
>JAOXJP010127422.1:0-13689 GCA_025762735.1 Platanus orientalis | reverse complement strand
TCACGTTTTCTGATGTAGAAGATCCGACTGAGCGGCAACTACAGAGCATACTAATCATGACCAGATCAGAGCATACTAGTCTATTCCAGTTAGGAACAGTACTCTAATAGAGAGACAGGACAACAGTAAATAATTTAGCAGAACATACTTAAGGCAGCCACGAGGAGTTTAGCCTGTCATTAGGCTCTGATACCAATTGTAACACAGGAATAACACAGGAAAGTCCATTTTAACAGTGAATTTGCGGCCTATGAGGTGAAACTGGAATTTCTCTATTCCCCTTTTTACTGCCAGGATTTCTTTGAATGTAGAGTGATAGTGTGCTTCAGCAGTGGAAAAGGGACCCAGCAATCCCCACCACAACCTGCTCAACCAACCCCTTCCTGCCAAACCCCGAGCCATACTCTCCCCCCTTTTATCTAAAAACCCGCCACCATGGAGCTCTCAGCACCGCCAAGCAGTCCAAACCCTCAAAGCCCATTTTGTATCCGCAAATATTTCTTTTGCCATTGTCTTCTTCATAAAGAACAGCTCCCCAGAAGTTACCAGTGAAAGGGAGACTCATTTGGATCAAATGGACAACGTCCCTCCTCAAATAAAGGTCGTGACCATGCCAAACACTCCAACAATGGTTCGGGCTTCAGGAAATATAAACCAAAATGTCAGCTATGTGATCAATTGGGCCACACTGCCAAAACCTGTCCGAAGCATGCTCCCAATGATTTCTCAGCAAACTGTGCTGCCTCCTCAAAAAGCAAAGATCAGAAATGGTTAGTTGACTCGGCTACATCACACAATATGACCACGGATCTCTCAAATCTTTCAATCCACTCCGAATATGATGGTACTGATGAAGTAGTGATTGGTGATGGATCAGGTTTGCCTGTATCTCATATTGGGTCATTATCTTTTGCCTCTCCCAATTGTATTTTTCATTTGCAAGATATTCTATGTGTTCCTACTATTAAAAAAAATATCATCTCTGTTCATCACTTTACAAAACAAAATAATGTCTATTTGGAGTTTCACCCTTCTCATTTTTTTGTGAAGGATCGGATCACGGGGGCGACACTATTCAAAGACGAATATGAGGACGGCGTGTACCCTTTGCTAGAAACAATGGCTACGGTCTCAAAACCCGCAATTGCTTATGTTCATGAACGTACTACGGCAGATGGTTGGCACAAACATCTTGGCCATCCTTCTTCAAAAATTGTCCAACATCTTATTCGCACTTTTTCTTTGCCTACTAATAAAAATGGACATTCATCTCTTTGTGTCTCATGTTCTCAAAATAAAGCACATCGCCAAATGTTCCAACCTCATGGTTTAAAAAGCACGGTACCACTACAATTAATCTATACAGATGTTTAGGGTCCCTCTCATGATATTGGTATTGATGGTTCAAAGTACTACATTATTTTTGTTAACCACTATACCAAATATATATGGCTCTACCCTATGTCCCATAAATCCAGTGTTCAAACTATATTTCCTCAATTCCGAAATCTTGTGAAAAATAGATTCAAAGCCAAAATCAAAAGCCTATATTCCGATAATGGAGGTGAATATATTGCTCTCAAAAATTATTTATCTGTTCACGGCATCGGTCACTACACCACTGCTCCCCACACCCCACAACAAAATGGCATGTCTGAAAGACGACATCGCCATCTTGTTGAAACCGGACTTACACTCCTCCACAATGCACATATGCCTGTTTCCTATTGGCCATATGCTTTTCAAGCTACTGCATACTTAATCAACCGAATGCCAACATCAACGTTGAACAATAAAACCCCATTTGAGATGCTCTTTCATTAGATTCCCAATTACATGAAATTGAAGCAGTTCGGATGCCTTTGTTATCCTTTAACCCGGCCCTACAACACGCACAAGCTCCAGCCCAAATCAGTGCCATGTGTTTTCGTGGGCTACTCCCTCACCCAAAACGCATACCTTTGTCTTGAGCTCACTACACATCGGCACTATCACTCCCGACATGTGCTTTTTGATGAGAAAAAATTTCCCTTGGCTCAACCAAAATCCACTTCCTGAGAAATCCCCAAAATCGACACACCCACTCTGGACAAGGCGCAATCTGTGGTCTTCTCTTTGCCGACGCTACCTCATGAACCACCGCTGGCGCCACACGTTTCAATATTAGGTATCACCGATCCTCCGCTGCCTTTGGTTGACTCACCTCCAACATCGGTTCCTTCACAGGTAAGTCAGCTTCCTTCTCTTCCTTAGATCCATCCGAAAATCATTCCCAAAACATAAGTGCAAGTCGTATCTCTAAGGTACCCACCAATATTGAATCTCGCACACACAATATGGTCACCAGATCAATGAACAATATTTATAAACCAAAAAAAATTGTTTCTGGTCACCAAGCACCCCATACCCCCATCTTTGGAACCAAACACTGTGAATCAAGCCCTTTTTGACCCAAAATGGCACGATGCTATGTCATCTGAGCTCACGGCTCTTATGCGCCATGATACTTGGCAGCTGGTACCTCCTCCACAGGAATGCAATATTATTGGATGTAAATGGGTTTTTTGAGTCAAATGACTTGCTGATGGCTCAATTGATAGATTTAAAGCCAGACTAGTGGCAAAGGGCTTTAATCAAAGACCTGGGTTGGACTACACTCAGACTTTTAGTCCTGTAGTCAAACCAGTGACAATCCGAACAGTGTTATCCATTGCTGTGATGCAAGGTTGGCCACTAAGACAACTAGACGTCAATAATGCTTTTCTACATGGTCATCTTACAGAGGAAGTATGCATGACACAACCTCCAGGTTTTCGGGATCCATCAAAACCTGATCATGTTTGCTGTTTTAGAAAAGCAATATATGGCCTTAAACAGGCACCACGCGCTTGGTACCTTACAAGCTTTACTGGAATTTGGTTTTGTTAACACCAAGTTTGATTCATCATTGTTTGTGTATACTGTTGGGTCAATAATTGCTTATTTTCTGGTGTATGTTGATGACTTGATCATTACAGGCAATGACTCTATTTTTGTTGCAAGTATCATAAAAAAACTTGGGGAAAAATTCTCTCTCAAAGACTTGGGACCCTTAAATTTTTTCCTTGGCATTGAGGTAATTCATACAAGCAATCGTCTGTTTCTTACTCAGCATAAATACATCAGAGATCTCCTGGCCAGAACAAGCATGGATGGTGCCAAGGATGTCACCACTCCACTATCAACTTCGGTTTCCTTGCAGTTGGATGATGGATCAGCGGCTGTTGACTCTACCGAATATCGCCGTGTAATTGGTGCCTTAACAATATCTCTCGCTCACTCGGCCTGACATCAGTTTTGCAGTTAACAAACTCTCACAATTCATGCACTGTCCAACTTCAAATCACTAGACTGCCACAAAAAGGTTGTTGCGTTATCTCAAGAATACAATTTTTTACGGCATCACCATCAATAAAACAGTTAGTCCATCTCTTACATGTTATTCCGATGCGGATTGGGCGGGAAACTTGGATAATAGAAGCTCTACATCAGCGTATTTAATTATGCTTGGTTCAAATCCTATCTCCTGGAGTTCCAAAAAGCAACGTGCCATTGCGAGATCATCCACGGAAGCTGAGTACCGAGCTCTTGCAACAGCAGCCTCTGAATCCATGTGGATCCTCTCACTTTTCAGTGAAATGAAGTTTTCACTTCCCAAACCACCAATGCTCTTGTGCGACAATCTTGGTGCAATTCTATCTTAGCTTCAACCCTGTCCAACATTCAAGAATGAAGCACATTTAAATTGATTTACACTTTGTTCAAGACTTGGTTCAAAAAAAATGCACTCAATGTTCGCCATGTACATACAAATGATCAGCTTGCAGATTTACTCACAAAACCACTTTCAAGACCACAAACAGATTATCTAAGGACCAAGATCGGTCTCACCGATGGTAGCCCGTTCTTGCGGGGGCGTATCAAGGAAGAATCAAATGCCATCAATTTGCCAACTCACAGCTAACGGCAGTCTTGATATATGCCAGGATTTGTGCAAGCTTTACGTTGTATAGTTTCCATACATAGCATACTCTGTTTATGTATATAACTGATTTTGTAAATGAATGATATAGTACAAAATTCAATTAAAAGCTGTTCGTATTCTCTTTTAAGGGTAACCCCTTCTTTCAAAAATGAAAAGAAATAATAAGTCTTCATCAACCTACATCTCTGGCTAGCCACTCAAATCAAATGGCCAAAAGCAACACTAGCAACGAGCGAGTCTATAATTAAATTTACAACCCTTCTTACTTTGTTTGGTGATGTCATCGGTGAGCCTGTTTGGGTTGATTCGCAATTCGATTCAGTGAACCTTTGGGCTTTGGGGATCAATTTCAAAGTGTCGCTTTTCACAAACATTTATAATGCATTGAATTTAGGTCTAGTTGTTAATATGGGAGTCCCACCAATGTAGCATTACCCAACCAATGAAAGGCACGTATATCCTACTTTTTTAATGTTGCATATAATGTCAAACTCAAAATTTCTTCTTGTTTATAACTCTTAGCGTCAATATAACGTTGGTAATTTGATGGACCTGGTAGGGCTGTCAATCGGGCCAAGCTGAGTCTGATCGAGGTCTGTTCAAACTCAACCCAAAATGTTTTACCTAAACCCGTATTCATCCCAAATAAAAATGTGGGCCTTAAAGTTAGGCCCAAACTTAGCCCACTTCAAAACTACGGGTTTAGAACCGAGTTCAGACTGCCCAAATAAAACTCTTTTCTTAAATTGCCAAAGCTTATGGGGTACAAAAAATTCTATTTTTTTAGATTGCTAAAGAAATATGGATACTTATTAATTCCAGTTGGTAAATGTTGCTTTAGTAATCGATGATGGTAAAAGGGTGCACAAGGCTTGTCCACGGTTGATCTTTTATTATAAAAATAAATAAATGACTGCACGCATAAATACAAGCCCCCATGCATCTCCTAGGATCTGTTAATGATCTTGGCTGGGATTATCATTTGGGATCGGAGATATAAGCTGAGGAGCTTCCCTTGTATTCCGTAATCCTCTTCCTGTCGTTGAAATCTAAAACCAGTAGACAAAATTAGAAGTTGATTTAGGAAGGTAGTTCTTGATGCTTCGCATTTGGGGCATGGCTACATGGTTTCAATCGTACAAATGAATTTCAAATAAAGAGGTGCAAACGGCACCAGGGGGCTGATGCATCAGCACCGAAAAGTGATTTACACTTTTTTTTTTTTTTTTTTGGGAGGGGGGTGCGCTTATCACTTTTTGGCATTGATGTGTCTGCACCTTAGTGCCATTTGCACGAAATTCATTTGCTCCTAATCTTCTGTGTGGGTTTCAATATTTATGTGTTTTCATCCTTGCTGTAATAAAAGGACATGTAATCAATCAAGAAGGACCAGAAAAAGTGGGGACAATATGGACTGTTTTCACATGGTACCTGTCACCTTTGTTTTTTTTTTTTTTTTGGTTATAAGAAAATTTATATTAAGAAAAAGAGGACTAGCAGACCCAGACAATTACAAGAGTCAGCCAAAAGAGGCTTCATAAGCCAATTTGGAGGGTTCCGAACTCACTCCTTACAATCCAACCTGATGGCGTGAGAAGCTATAGTATGAGCCGATGAGTTTGCACTTCTCCGAACCCAAGAGCAAGAAAAACTACTAAATTTACTGGCAAAGTTTTACAGTCCTGAATTAAAACATTAATGGACCAATCGCAAGTGTCAATATCATTCTTGAGAGAAGTTATAACATTCGCAATCACCTTCCAAGACAAGATCTTTTACCCCATCTCTAGGGCTTTGATCAGACCCAAAGGAGTTGCTAAACATTCAGCTACAAGGGTTGAGGATGAGGATCTGCCAAGGCAAACAAAAAGTGACCATCTTCATTCCTAACAATAATACCATAACCAGCACCCATGCTTTGAGAAGAGAATGAAGCATCATAATTAATTTTAGTGCAACCCAAGGAGGGGGAGTCCAAAAAGAAGCTGGGGCCACTCCCTCATTGACTTTAAGCTCGTCTGCTGCAGCTTTAATTTCTTTGAAGAGCCTACAAGAAGTAGATAAAATGTTAATCATATCTAAAGACTTATTTTCAAAAAGGGATGCATTCCTTGCAAACCAAATGTTCCATAACAGGATGGCTATATAAAAGATGATATCGGTTCTCTCAGAGTTAATAGTGGATTTTGAACCAAATCATAAACCATGAGGAAAAGGGAATATTGGTATCATGATTGGTTCTGATGGAAAGGTGAGAAGTGAACCAAATTAGTTTGTCATTTGAGGGATTGATGGCAAAAGGGATCTTCTTGATGTGGTTAACCATTTCTAGGTTTATGATGGAGGAAATAGGATCCAGGTTCCATCTTCTATTTATATTATCAATGATATCTGAGACCATAAGCAGGGTTAGGATAAGGGTGGAGGGAGGTTGAAATCGTCCACCGAGGGGATCCAAGGATCCTCTCAATGGTGTATAGAGTTACTTTGGAAAACGGTTTTGAAACACCCAGATTTTGTGTGCCCAAAATGAAAATCTAACTGGGTGAACATGTTTGAGCCAAAATAAAAATGGGACCCACAAGTTGTTTGAAATGGGTCCACATAGGTTCATGTTCACCTCAATGAAGAGAACAACGTTGTATAATTGGATGCTCAAAACCGTTAATGGGTGAATGAGAAATTGTCTTCAAAAGTGCCTAGTTGATCACTGGTAAAACTGATAAAAGTGTGAAATTTGAATAGTCCCAATGGACTTAGACCATAAAACTTCGTGTGTTCATATACAATAATGTTGAACATAAGTTTGGGCCCCAAGGGCAACGCTATTTTGTGGATGGGAGAGGACCTAACCAACATGGGCCGGGCCTACACGCGCACCGAACCAAACCGGGCCAATGAGGATTTTATATGCTAACCCCTAACCTCTGCTTGCATCCGCTGATAGTCAAGCAGGCGAAAACATCAACACCAAAAGTGATTTTCACTTTTTGGGGGAGTGTGTAAATCTCTTCTGAAGCTGATGTGGCTGCCCTTTGACCTAGGTGTCTATCTACGCCGAGCGTAGAAAAGCCTCGCCAAACCGAGCTGGGTTGGATCAATAAGAAAATTAAATTAATTTTATTACTATTTTTCTTTTTGCTCTCTCTCTTAATCGATTACACCTATGGGGGACATATCCTTACAAACAAGTTAGTTTTGCCCTTGAGGGGTGTGTCTATTCATACGATTTTACAGTTATGCCCTTGAAAACTGTTGAACTGAATAGACACATAAGTGGCTATTAAATCACACCCATTGACACATATCCATTCCGTATAGATGTGTGGATGGCTACTAAATTGCAATTATTTGCATTCGTGTCTATTCGAACACCAAAAGTTGTGTTCCTATACTTGTTCTGAACAGACATGAACAAGTTTATAAATAAACGTCCCTTCCTTCATCTTAAACTAAAATTTTAAAATTACTTTATTCCAAATTCAAAATTCACAGTGTTCCTTAGGCATCATAGAGGATGTCCGAATTAAGCATATAGAGAGCATAATAGCATATTCGTGTTCTAAGAGAGAGAGTATAACACAAGTTTGATTCGTCAGGCACACAGATTGTAGTGCTTCTTTTATGTGTATAGATCATTATATCCTGGGAGGTAGACGCCTGAAGAGTTCGTAAGTACCAATGTGATGGACAAAATCTGTCTTAAGGACATAGTATTAAACACTAGCCTTAATCAATTTCTGGTATGATTTATTGTCAAATCGTCCAGTCAAGTAAGTGGTTCTTTTCATATCAATTTGAGTATTTTATTTATATAAAATAAATATTAGTTGTTTACAAAATATTACATTTCATAGAATATAGTCCAACAATTATCATCCTTAACTTGCCATTTAATTCCTTTCTTGAAAGTTTTTTACCTTTTTAGATAGTTTTCCAAGCCCAGGGCAAATTACCTTGGGCTTTGGAAACAAAGAAATTCACACTAGGAAAATATATAGATTTGAGGAGCCGAACCCAAAGGGCATACGGGTTATGAAAAATGCACCAAGCTTGTTTAACGAGAAGAGTTTGATTAAAGGCATGAAGGTTGCGAAATCCAAGACCTTCATCTTTTTTGTTCATTCGAATAGTCTTAACAAACCCAATTAACTTTCCTCTTAGATTCGTCGCTACCCTACCAAAATTTCCTTTGGGAGATATTGATGAAGTTGTAAATCTTTTTGGGAATCATGAAGCATAACATTGCATAAGTTAGAATAGCAACAATGACAAATTTAAGGAGAACTTTTTTGCCTACTTGGAGGAGAAACTTTGATTTCCAACCTTGGATTCTAGAAGTGGGTCGTTCATTGATTAATGCCAAAATGTCAGTTTTATTTCTTCCAATATTGGGAAGAAGATTTTTTTTCCTCTTTTTTTTTTTTTTTTGGATAAATAAATGTTAGTGGTTAATTTATTGGTAGGTGAGACGGGTTTTAAACCCAGGTCTGTGGTACGACAGCTAGAGACTTTACTAACTTAGAAAACTGGCATCTTCAAGTAGGGTGTTTTTGATAAAGGGTTTGTGCCTTTGTTTTAGGGCCATAAGACCTATTAGTGGCATTGCGCTCTCAAAACTCACCATGTTGCTGCAGGAAGACACTGCCCCAACTGAGGTTGTTCTTATTTTGAAATATGAAGTATATATGGGTGTTTGTAGGATTTGCATTAAAGTGCCTGAGTTTTCGTCAAAGGATACCGTATTTAGAATTGGTTACCGCGAGAGAGAGAGATAATAGGTTCGGTGGGCCTAAGGGTATAATAATAAGATAAAATTTAAACCTATCATCCGTTAACCATTTTTTTTTGTTTTTACAATTTTACCCCTTAAAAAAAACGATTTATATATCATTTTGTTTTATCTCATTATTTGGCGATTTAACCGATTTGACAAAAATCCCAGCATCACTCTCAATAATAACCTTTCTAACTCCAATGTCTTTTGCCATTGTAAATTTGTTGAAAATTGCTTTGGTGTCTGTCTCTTCAGAGTCATCAAACTCATCCTAGATCTATCAAATTAAGAGGCTATCTCTATTCCATCTTTAATCTTTGCAGCTGCGGTCATCCCTATTTTATTCTCAATTCTCGAACAAACAGCATCTGATTTTATTCCAGTCATTCTTAGGATGTTTCCATTCACTACTGTTTCTTTTCTGAATAAAAAACCCAACCCTCCTTGAATAAAAAACATACCATACTTATAAAAATGAAATTATATATAAATGGTCCACTTGACCAAAAAAAAGATGCCAGTTTGCTAAGTTGGGTAAAGTCTATAGGTAGGTGTTGTTTCAGACCTGGGTTCAAAACCCATCTTCACCTACTAGTAATTAAATTAACCAGTTTACCTGTCAAAAAAAAAATCCCAAACCAGAGGATATCGGACTGTTTGAGGCTTATTTTACAACGTTTTTGTGGGCTCGCCATGAGTTCGAGACAAGCACGGCAGTCCAAGCTACCCGAAACTTTGGTTCAAAGTTGATCCACAAGTGTAAGTGTGACATGTCAAGCCATTTGTTATGTAAGTTTTGGCCTGAAATCCTCTACGCCACTCCCCTTGTTAGCCACACAAGGTGCCGAGGTGGGGATCAACTCAGTTTTTGAGATGTCACACCACCTCCAAAAAGTGAATTGATTCCCCCCTTGTGTGGCCATTGAGTGGCTCACAAGGTGGGTGGCGTAGAGGATATCAGCCCGTAAGTTTTGTGGCCCAAATATGAATCATCTTATAATGACATACCAAACAAACATGTGACACAATGCCTACAAAGGGTATCCTAGTAAATATATCAGGCCTAAAGAGGCTAAATGCAATAAATTAGTATCTTGCGTATTTACCAAAGTATCCTTTGTCAGACATCATGGCACATGCGGGATTGATTGGCGTGATATATCTCTAGCCAAGACTGGAGAAGACCGTGACCACATGTCATTGCGATACAATGCCAAGTTCACATCATCTCCAGTCTCAATGGACAGGTAACACTCCAGTCTCTGCTCATGATGTGACACGGTGTCTGACAAAGGATGCATAATAATACTTATCCATTGTGCATTTACAGTAACACCCTCCTTTGATCATGTACATTGACTCAAAAACCCTTTTGTCAGGCCACTTGCCATGCACTGATTGGTAATGGAGCGGTACCTATGATGATTCAAAATCGTAGAATGCCTAACCTAAGTGTCTCTTTGGCCAACATAAAATTTATACTGTAGACTTGAAATGGCACGGAGAGAGAGAAAGAGTCTGATCGAGAAGAATTAGAGGATGGCGTTACACTAGAATAAAACCATTTCATTTCCCACCACTCAGTTTTAGGCTTCTAGCAGAGAGCGAGAGAGAGAGAGAGGCTCTCCAAACACAATCCATCTCTGCTTTCTTCTGCTGCCCAATTGCCTCCCCACCAGTGATTTTCAACACTAGCTTATCGGAGAATTGAGATTCCGGTCGTTTCGACAGAGTAAATGATGCTGGGTAAAGTGTGAAATCTACCTCTAATGCTGTTTTTGCTGCCGCTAGCCTTACCCAACAACATGGCCGCTAGTTTCATCAACATGAATTGCCCTTTGACAAAATCGATCAAAGCCTCTGTCTCTCCTGTATTCTCTTCAGTTTTGCGGGCAAGGGACGAGCAATGGAAAGTTGGTAAATTGGCAATTTCACGAGGAAATGTTGTGTGCTCTGCGGTGCAAGAATCATCTACTTCCACAGGTAAAACTTACTCTGTTTTTATGTAACTTATTTACTTAAGCTTTGTAGATTCATATGGTATAATCTATTTAGAACCAGCTTAAGCGTAGTGGGATCTTGCTCTAGCTCTCAGTAGATTGAATAAACTCGCATTCCTTGAATTTCCATTGCTATTTTCCTATGCAACTCCTCTACCAACTAAACTTGAAGCTCCTTGTCCTGCTACTGAATATGGCCATCAATTCAACTAGACAAGAATTTTGGCCTTTCCAATTAATTCAACTAGTCCAAAAAAAAAAAATTGTAAAAATTGGCTGATAATAGAATCCAATGGATTTGATTTGCGGCCGATAAAAATCCGTGACTGTTTCTGATTATATGCGGGCAAGAAGTGATACCGTTTGGATTATCACAGCCATCCAACCCAACTACTTACTGGCTTTTTCTTCTTCTACACCATTCTGAAGAGTGTTTTGACTGTCCTAAATAAATAGTAAACTGGGTGATTATGGTTGTCCAATTAGTTTGATTTTCAACCAAGGAGATCACGAGATGGAACCATGAATGGTGAGTCTTGTTCTGTTTGCCATTTTCTCCATTTTAGATATGCAACTAAGTGTCATTATTCCCTTGATTGTTCGATGTAATTGATTAAGTTTGTGGTTATGGTATTGTAGCTCTTTGCTCAAGAAATTTCAGGTTTGTTAAGTTCACTAATTACTTTGCACTTGTTTAATTTCGTTTTTCTTGCTACTAGTTGCTGCTGAAACAGAGAAGGCAAAGGCAGAAGCAAAAGAAGCTCCAGCAAAGCCAAAGCCTCCTGCAAAAGCTCCTGCCAAACCTCTGCCTCAACTGATGGAAGAGGATGTGATCCCTGCTCTATTGAAGACCCTTGAAGCTCAAAATGATCTCTCAGAAATTGAGTTATCCTTTGGTGATAACAGGGTTAGTCATTCACTAATAAATACCTATATGATGCACCAAATGTTGCAACAATCACAGTCCATATATATCACAACAACATCAACATGAATGATTCAATGCAATTAATTTCAATAAAATCAACAGAACGGCATACTAAAAGGGAGAATTCATTTTCCGCGAATTCATATAAGATTATGCATACTTTTAGGTATGCAGGAAAAGACCACTGGGTTCTATGTAACATACTTATAGCGTAGAGAATCTAGAGATGTATTCATGTACAGGCAGAGGGGCTAGATCCCCAATGCCAACATTTGACCCAATCAGATGTTTGGTTCTGGGCAAGGTTCTGTTGTTTCCTAATCACCAAAAGAGCTCAACAGATTGATGATTACATTCGTGGATCGATCGGGCTAATACTACTGTTAGAGTGCCACATCTACAGCTATGTCATCCATTTACATAGTAATATACTATTAAAGCCCATCTTCATTTACTTAACACTCCACTTCCTTTGTTTCCCACAGTTGGAAGGCTCCTTTATTAAGAATGGAAATCCCTACTCATTTTGGGCCTTCTTCCCAGATGGAGTCCTAACAGGTAACTTGCTGATAACTTGACAAACACCTTCTCTTATGGGCCTTCATTCTTTTTCGTTTTATCTCATTAATTTTATTTCATGGGACAGGAACCAAGGGATTTTCTTTGAGCTCCTATGGTTCAGGAGTGAGCACAGTTGAACCTTTTCTCATTGATGAAAAGAGAATCACAGCAAAACATGTGGTTTTTTGGGTTGAGAAGCGTTTGGCAGCTCAGGGGATCATACCTGTGTGGAAAGAATAATCAACATCAGCCGTTAAGTTTTGGATTCGATCAAAATGATCACATTGTACCTATTTTTTGTGTATTGACAACTCTCTAATACTTTGTTAATTAAAGTATACCAATTGATTAATATCTAATCACCTTTCACAAACCTGTGAAATTTTCCCAAGACTTTTTCGAGATTTTCATGCTTTTCAAGCCCCTTTATAGACATCAACCATTTACATTAGATCAAGGTGGATTTAAAAATAAAAATAAAAAGACCATCTTTCAGTTAGTTGATAAAAATAATGTAATCAAATTAACTAATTAGATCAGGCATAACTATATCACATTTCATCTTGTGATGCACAGTCCGTTTAACCAAAGAAGTTGCTAATTCACATGGAGTTCACCCTTTAGATTAAACAAGGATAACAACAATATTTTTAAAAAATCGAAATAAAAGAAAAAAGAATATAAACCAAGTCGATGGAGCTTGTAATATCTGATCCATCACTTCTATGAAACATAGTTCACCCTTCAAATCTTATCTTGTCTTGTACATATTCCTTTGAAACGAAGAAGCCGTTTATTACACATTTTGCCTAAGTTATCATTGAAGATCAATTTAAAGTCCCTCTCCACTTAGGCTTGGCCATTCAACCAAATCAATCATTGGGCAGTTTTGCAAAGAATTACTTCGATATTTCAGATCATAGTTTGCCGACTCCTCGAGTTGACTCCTTGATTCCCCTAAGTTAACTCCACTCCTAAGCCTCACAAGTCGAGTCATGTTGTTGACTCCGAACCATACCTAACTTACTGAGTCAAGTTTCTAACTCAATAGACTCATTAAACTCAGACTGATTCATGTGACTCAGCCAAGTCATATGAACCTTAAAATGACCCAAAGCCAATTGTAACACAACAAGAAATTCTTTTTTTTTCTTTCCTTTTTTTATGGAGGGGGGGTCTCCAACAAATGAGCTCTCAAATGCATTCAAAATCCTAGAAGAAAGAATAAAGAGCTTGAAAGAATGAAGACTAAAAGTCGTAAGAAGATTTGACTTTTAATTTGAACTTCTAACCATATAGACTTGGACCTTAGAGATTGGATCATATGTTGTTTTTACGCTTACGAAGCAAATGTTCTGTGATAAAAATGCCTCTGAAGTGTATATGGTGAATTATAAAC
>JAOXJP010127421.1:0-27670 GCA_025762735.1 Platanus orientalis | reverse complement strand
TAAGTATGGCCGACTGGTTGTAGAGGGTTTGTATGGTTTAGATGGAAGTAGGTGGGAGGATTTATGAAGGAATAATAAAAAGGTAGCAAAGGGAATAGATGGAGGTGTAGCCAGTTGCTTAGGGATGTTATTATGTAATTGTTTGATGAAGATGGAGGAAGGAGATGATGTATGTTTAATGGATTCAGGTTATGGGCAGTAAGTTGTAAGGAAAAAAAAAACCAGAAAAAAGAAAAAGAAGAATAAGATGATGATGATGATAGAGATAGGAAACCTTGAGGGAGAAATCACCAAACCAATTCATTTTGATCATCACCAACCAAATCTCCAAGATCAGCCAAACTTGGAAGAGAGCAGCAGCAAAATGTGTGCAGCAAATAAGAGAGCAATATTATTAATCTCCATTAATTTCAATGGAGAGGAGGTATCATTTTTTATAAAACCCATGAACCATAGGGTTTCCTCTCTCAAATCCAAAAAATAGAAACAAAAAAATATATAAGTAGAAGCCAAAATTGTCCCCCTTCCTTCAAATAGGCTTTATTACATCATTTCCTATTATGCCCTTTATAGAAAACTCATATATCAACTATGCCCTTATCCTACTAACTAATGAAAATACATCATAAGCTAATAAAAGTTCATAAAAACTCCAAAAAAATGAAACAAATACATAAAATAAAACTCATCCACATGTCCTTCCCCAAGTATGCACACACATGGTCCACAAATCAAGCAAGTGGCCCCACATGCCTCCATGTAAGAAAATTGCTCCGATAAGCTCCAAATCTGTCCCAAATCGAAGCAAACTTCCCTCTGTGATGTATCCCATGTATACTACCATAGTCTTCACGTGTGGACCCTACTAACCCTATGCGTGGCTCCCACCTTGTCTCCCATGTCCTCATCAAACTCGCCTTTTTCGAAAAAAACTCAACCTTGAGTTTTGTAAAGGGAAAGGAACAACAACGTTAGGAAGCTCAAACTACATAACCATATGCGAAATCTACCCACGATCAAGTTGTGATAATCTGGTCAGCTTAAAAACATTTGCCTTGGGAAGGATGCCATAACATAACTCATTTGTCCTCTGAGAAGTAGTTGATAGCAGAAAAACCTCATAGTGCTCTTCTAGTTGAACATGAACTGATGCAATAATCTCATGAATCATTACAAACTCATGGGCTGGTGTGTCTGCAAGGATGGACGTAATTTCACTTTGAACTGGAGTTAGAACTGTGTCAGATAGCTGATCACAAACTAGAGTTGCAAAGTGGCACTCATCTGTAACTTGTTCTTTAGTTTCTTGGAATCCCACCTCGGACTTTGCTTCCACAACTTGTGTTTCATCATTATGTACCACAACCTCAAGTTTTTCTATCACACTTTGTATCCCATCTGCATGTACTACAACTTTAGGCTTGGAATCAACCACCTTCACACCCTTTTGTTGAATATAAAGTTGGAGCTTGTCAAGTGTGGCTTGTATCTTCTTCGTTCTTTCCCAGAGTGCATCATATGTAAAAAAAAGAAGCTTTCTACCCTTCTTATAACATCATCAGGTTCTTTCATATCTTACAAGTCTGGAATAAATGGTTCTAGATCAACAAGTTTGACTTGGAATTGATAACATGCTCCCATATAACAAATCTGAAGAATATTAGATGGCTGTTAAATTTGGCTTTCCTCCCATCCAAACATGTCTTTCCTAGAATCAGTGGATGATCCGTTGAAAGGTTTTTGTCAAAGTAACACTTAGCACCATCCATAAAATCTCCGAGCTCAAACTCAATAAGGTGATCATCTTTATAATAATAAAAATGATCTTGCTTTGCAATGTAGGGATAATCTCGTAGCCAAATCAGGATCTATGTAGTTGTTTTCTTATTGATTACTAAATATGACCGTAATAAACCTTCCATATGGGGAAGTAAAAGGGTGCTGAACTGTAAATCCCATTGAAGTCTCGACTAACTAGATGATCATGGCTGGTCAGCAAGCCTTCGAACACAAGAATTAAGTCCAAAGTGATCATCCTCAATTCCCCGCCAACCCCCAGACGCTAATAAAGCAGCAACCTAAAGTGCCCAGATCAGCATTCCCCAGTAGATCAATGAAGCTGACAGATTAGTCCACACAAGTGGTATTGAATAGGCTTCTCAGTGGAGATCCCCAATGATGTACATTGGTGTATGCTAATTCAGGAAATGAGGAAATAGAAAGGCTTCAGGTCAGTCTTTCCAGAAACTTGAGCTGCTAGTACATAGATGTTCCAGTGTATATGACGCATCTTACTAGCAATAACCCTTTCAGCACCACATAACCCACGTATAGTTAGAGAATTCTTGGTAGCATGTAGCATACAGAGTCCAAATTCCAGCAGTATCAAGACCCAAGTGATGCTCTCCCCCTTGTGGATAATAGAGTTCAGCTTCTATGTGAGTGGACTGATGCTCTAAGAAAATTTTGGGCAGCAGGGAGAGGTATGTAGAACAACACTACTATAGGAGCGGGGGTAGTTCTTCAGCAATTCTTCTGTGGTGATTTGTGTACAGCATTATTCATGGGGCCTGAGATGAGTTCTTGAATAGTCCAGTGTCTCTATTGGAATCAATTTCAGCCACTAAATTACTTCAATGTCCAATGGTTACAAAATCCCAGCAAGTAAGAACTGGTCAGCACACAAGCAAAGATACCAATGAGAAAAGACAAGTCAAGGCTGATTTGGATAGGATATGGGACAGATTTATAAATGACAGCAGGGTTATTAGGATTGTCGATGGTGGAATAGGCTCAGATCAATCGCTAGATACAGAAGGTCATTAGGTACTGGTTTAGGAGTGTTAGGTGGATTGAGTAGGGTCAGCACAAGCCACAAAGGATAGGTAATACATCACCAAGGTTTCCAGTGTTGGTAGCTGTTAAGCTTTAACAGTGACTTTCACTCAGGTTCTGAAGCAAACACTGGGCAGAATGTTAGAACTGTTTTCAGGTAATTTCTTCTTCAACATTCCAGAGAACCCCCAAAGAAATCTTATAGTCAATGATACAAGGACCCCAGTTGGAGTGAAGCTAACTGAGAACCGGGCTCTGATACCAAATTTGATGTAGTACAAACCAAAGAATACCAATCACAAGAAGTGGTTGGTGAATCTCTTCAAACCTCAAGCAAGAATTACTTCCAATGGTGTTATAGGGTCAAGGAGTAGGTTTATACTCAGCTGGTTGTAAGAAGTTAGGTTCTTCTTTAAGAGACCATTTAAACTCATTCAAGAAAACTGGCTGCAGTCTATATGTAATGGGATTTTGATTCTTGATATCAAAAACTCCAATAAAAGGAGTCTTTGTGTGGCCTCATGGTAGTAGAGTAATTCTATTATGGATTTGAAGGTTAAACAAATATATAGACTGCTGGAAAAATCTGGGCAGCACAAGGATATGGTTGTGATAAGGTTTAAGAACACAGGATATGGGTTAAGTATGGCCGACTGGTTGTAGAGGGTTTGTATGGTTTAGATGGAAGTAGGTGGGAGGATTTATGAAGGAATAATAGAAAAGGTAGCAAAGGGAATAGATGGAGGTGTGGCCAGTTGCTTAGGGATATGGTTATGTATATGTTTGATGAAGATGGAGGAAGGAGGTGACGTATGTTTAATGGATTCAGGTTATGGGCAGCAAGTTGAAGGAAAAATATACCAGTAAACCTAAAGAAAAAGGAGGAGGAGGAGAAGATGATAGAGATAGGAAAGCTTGAGGGAGAAATCACCAACCCACCTCACTTTGATCATCACCAACCAAAGCTCCAAGATCAGCCAAACTTGGAAGAGAGCAGCAGCAAGAGCAATATTATTAATCTTCATTAATTTCGATGAAGAGGAGGTATCCCTTTTTATAAAACCCATGAACTATAGGGCTTCCTCTCTCTGATACATAAAATAGAAAAAAAGAAAGAAAGAAATAGAAGCCAAAATTGTCCCCGTTGTAGAGCTGGTCGACTGAGCCTTCAAATAGGCTTTATTAAATCATTTTCTATTATGCACTTTATAAAAAACTCATATATCAACTATGCCATTATCCTACTAACTAATGAAAATACATCATAAGCTAATAAAAGTTCATAAAAACTCCCAAAAACTGAAACAAATACATAAAATAAAACTCATCCACATGTCCTCTCTCATGTAAGCACACACATGGCCCCACAAATCATGCAAGTGGCCCCCACATGCCTCCATGTAAGAAAATTGCTCCGATAAGCTCCAAATCTGTCCCAAATTGAAGTAAACTTCCCTCTTTGATGTATCCCATGTATACTGCCATATTCTTCAAGTGTGGACCTTACAAACCCCAAGTGTGGGTCCCACTTTGTCTCACATGTCCTCATCATATATGGTAGATGTAAATTAATGTCAATGCAAGTAAGGAAAAGAAAAAAGAATTAGGCAATCTGGTGGTGTCACATCAGAATCGGAGTGTTCAGAGCCTGACATTCAACACCAGTATTTCATTTATTTGAAAGAGTTCATTCAACACAGTATGTATGGCATAAGGCAAGGATGTATTGCTATATCTTGTAAAAGCTGTGATGTTGGACCTAGATATGAAGATTTTTAACAAAACATGGGGCAGGTTGTATAGATTAATGTTAGAGTTAATTGAGAGGTAACATATTGTTTGATAGATATAGACAAATTTTATTGAAAAAACAATATGAGATGGGATGCATGATTTAGGATTTCTGGAAATTCAGATGTAGGGTTTGATGGGTTTGGGATGTATGGAAAAAATATAGGTTTTTAAAGATACGAACGAAATGAAAATATTAACTGAGAGAAAACAGAGAGAGATATGGGACTGAATCACACTCTCAAACTAGGGCCCTTGTAGTCTCTCTTTAGATTAATAATTTGAAGATTGGTGTCATTTCAATCTAACAGAGTCATCACTCCTCCAGGTCAACAGCATACAGTGGCTAAAAAAAATCATATCATCTCTTTTCCACTTAAAATAAAGGGGGTACATAGAGCATATACAGAGCTAGGTAGTGGCAGCCTCTTCTCTTGTTCAAGGACAACTCAAAAACTGAAAATTTTGTATTTAATTTCTGTTTGACTTGAAATTATGATCAATTCTTTTTATACTATAAATTTATAAAACATTCACTAGGGACTCCAAACAAGGGAAGCCTTTATTTATTTATTTATTTTTGAAGTCTTTATTGAAGTCAACAATACCCAGTGGAACTTTAAGGATTTTTTTATTTTTTATAATCTTAAAGAACCTCTTTAGAAGCTAAGTATATGAATCAAGAATAGAATTATAGCATAAATTATTGAAGCATGTTACTTCTAGAAGGGGGGGCAGAAAAGAAAGAAAGGACTTTAAAAGGTTAAGTCCCACCATCAACCCATATTCTACCCATAATTTGGCCATAACTTAATCTGACCATGTTTTGATAGCACAATCTCAATCTCATTGGACATTCGGCCCTTTTCAGCATTCAAAAGACGGCCACAATTTAAGTAATGGGATTATAACCAAATGTATCATGATCTCACACTTACCTTTGGTATTAAATGGACCACACATGCTCTCATGCCTTCTCTCAAATTCAATTTACCGCTGGTGCCAAAATCTCTGGTTTCAAAAAATCTCTCTAAATTTCAAAAGACTCATTGGTTTGTTCCAACTTCTCTTTTATAGCACCATGCAGGTACATGTGCTTTCTCATTTTAGGAAACATGAATTCAGAGTGCTGGCATTTTTCTTTTATATTTGTTTCTAGAAGAAGGAAAGATGTCCCTTAATAATTATTCAACTACAAGAAAAACTATGTCATGATCTGTGATCTATGAGAGTGGTCTTAGATCAATCTTATCTGTAGTTTTTTTTCTGAATTCTTCTTTCTCACTTCAAGCTTTGGATTAACTTGGAAATTCGTTTGGCAAGACTTTGAAGCTTTTGCCTGATTTTCTTTTGACGTGGTGAAACTTAAATCACAGGATTTGATAAGATTAAGATTCACATTGTGATGCAGATATGAAATTGTAGGATTTTAATGGTTATAGGATATGTGAACTGAATATAAGATCATTAAGATTCAAAGAAGAGCAATAAAAATAAGAGAGATTGGGCTTCTTGTCTGTAGTGATCCATGTGCTATCTGCAATGTGTTCTTTCAAAAGCTGAATCAGTTTATCTCTTGCACCATGCTGACTTGGAAAATCACATTCTATTGGTGTTCAGTGGCATTGGTTGAAATGTAGTAGTATAAATAGTATTCATGTAATAGGGATATTTCTGTCCTAGTATACTTGATGGGGTTATCTTGTAAATACTTTGTATATTTTATGTATTCTTTGATTCAGCTGCTCTATAAATGAATTGTGTGTGTGGGTAGATATACATATCTACTTGGTGAGCATAGAAGAATACCAGAGAAGACCAAAAAGTAACTGTTTATTTGCCGACGTCTGTTGACTGTACAGCTGATGTCAACATCTATATGGACACATCAAACTTCCGTGGTAGCAGGTTAGAGTTTTTGATAGAGGATGAATTAATCTGGTTTTTTTTTTTTTTTTGGATATTTTTCTTTGATTTGCAAGCAGTGAAGTTTTATGAGACGAGGGTTGTTAGATCCTGCTGTTGTGATAGTAGGGATTTTTTAAAACCTGTTTCAGGGATTCTGCCCCCTTGTAAGAATTTGAAGTGTGGCGTCAACTATGATAAAAGGATGGTGGCGTGGGAAGAGGTGGCCACCGATCCGTTTGTCGATCTATGCTGTAGGTCCTGGTATTTTTGTTCCTTAATCTGGGTTGTTTGTGTTCCTCATGTCAATATCTATTCTTTCGTGGAACGTCCCTGGCATGGGTAATAGGGAGAAGAGGGTTGTGATCAAAGTTTTTTTTTGGTGCTACTTCCTTAATATTTTTGGTGTCTCCTTAGTAGTTCCCATAGAGATTACAGATTTCTTTTGGTTTTGGTCAGTTGCTCCGTTTGCCATGCGGGGAAAGTTACATGGAGATATCTTCCTATTGTCATTATATGGTCGATTTGGGAGGAGCAGAATCAAAGGATTTTCCAAGGAAAAAAAAGGAGCTCTCGTCAATTGATCAATTCCATATCCATCTGCATTGCACATTGGGCTTCTGTGGAGGCCCTTTTTAAAGGGATCGCGATTGATAGTCACATCAAGGATCTTCAAGAAATCATCAACTCAGCCCCTCATATTCTATAAGTTAATCATTTGTGGTCCCCCCCTCCAGGTACAAACCTGAAGTGAACGTTGATGGAAGCTTCATGGGGAACCCAGGTCCCTCTGGATGCAGAGGTCTAAATTTATATGCATCGGGTGTTTCCTAAGGTGGCTTACTCGGGTCCTCTAGGGTCATGTGATGCTATCCAAGCATAAATTAAGGCATTACTGGTGGGGATACATTTATTTCTTTCTAGGGAGAATCTCATCTTCCTCTCATTGTGGAAGGTGATTGAACAATTGTTATTGGGTGGATGAAAAGTAGAAATTCGGGTCCTTGGAGGGTTTCACATCTCATCAAGGAAGCAATTTTTCTTATAGCATCTTTGAACATCTTGTTTGCTTGGATTCCAAGAGAGGCCAATTCGATGGGGAATGGATTGGCTAAAAGGGGGGTGGACAAAGCTGCATTATTCACGGGTCCCATCTCAGAAGAAATGGAAATTAGTTCAGTCATTGTATGGGATTGTATCCCATCTCTTCTTTTCAATTCTGTTCTTTTTTATCATTTTTGTGTTCTTTTTTAGAGTACTTCGATTATCTTATATCTTTCTGCCCCTCCCTTTTTGCTTCCATTTATATATACATTCCACCGTGTTATCCGGTAAAAAAAAAATCGGGGATAATAACACTAAATTCTTCCAAAGGATGGCTTCGTATAGGCATAATGTGAATAACATCTGGAAATTGTGTATTGGTGAAGAGGTGGTGGAAGATAAGGCCGTGCTTCAGGCTTATGTGGTGGATTACTTCAAGGACCCGTATGCTGACTCTGGGTTGCAAAGACCCAAGCTAGATGGGTTAGATTTCAAGCAGATTGATGGTTTTCATAGGGGCTAGTTAGAGAGGCCAATTTTGGAGGAGGAAGTAAAGAGTACTATATAGGGCTTTGATGGGGACAAAGCCCTAAGCCTAGATGGTTTCACTATGGCATTCTATAAGGAGTGTTGGGATGTATTGAAAGGAGATCTGATGAGGGCCATTGAGAACTTTTTCTTTCAGACTTCTTGGACTTTGGTAGGAATGCCACTTACATTTCTCTTATCCCTAAGGAGGGGGCAGACCAAATCAGTGACTTTAGGCCTATTAGCTTGGTGGGAAGCTTGTATAAAATCTTCAAAATTTTGGCAGACAAGCTCAAATCTGTGTTACATTTGATTATTCATAGATTCCAAAGTGCATTTATTGGGGATGGACAGATTTTGGATGGGTCTTGATCGCGATTGAGTGTATCAATTCGATCCTCAAAGATAAATCGTCTTAGATTTCTGTAAGCTTGATTTGGAGAAAGCCTATGATCGGGTCAACTGGGAGTTTCTAGATTATATGATGAAGAGGACAGGCTTTGGGGTGAAGTGGAGAATGTGGATGAAGAAATGTTATGGGTTAACTACCTTTTTAGTTTTATTTAATGATGAATCAGTGAGTTTCTTAAAGAGTTCAAGGGGTTTGCAGCAAGAAGATCCTCTTTCTCCCTTTTTATTCTTGATTGTAGCTGAGGCTTTTGGGGTAATGCTTGGCAAAGCTTTTTAGAGTGGCATGCTTGTAGTGTTGTTTGTGGACCAGAATGGAGTGTTAGTGTCCCATCTCTAATTTTCCAGTGACACATTAGTGCTTTGTGAGGGATCCGTAAATCTAATGAGATATTTACAATGTGCTATTAAGTGCTTTGAGGCAGTCTCAGGTCTTAGGGTGAATCTGTTTAAGAGCAGGCTGTTTGGTGTGGGGCAGGTCTCTAATTTGTCGAATATGGTGGAGATGTTGGGCTGTCATATGGATTGTCTTCCATCTTCTTATCTTGGTCTTCCTCTTGTGGCTTCCTATAAACGGAAATTTTTTTGGAATCTAGTCATTAATAGGAGTGAGAGGAGATTGGCGGGGTGGAAAGGTATGTATATCTAAGGGGGGTAAAGTCACTCTCATCAAACTAGTTTTTGCTAGCCTTCCCACATATTTTGTCTCTATTTGTTATCACATCTATTGTAGCCGATCAGATTGAGTGGATGCAAAGTAATTTCTTATGAGAAAGTGGAAAGGGTCCGATAGCCTCCACCTAGTAGCTTGGGAGGATGTGTGCAAACCGGTAAAGCATGGCAGGCTCAATATTGGACGAATCTGGGATTTTAATCGGGTCCTTCTCTCTAAATGGCTATAGAGATTTGGGGTTGAGGAGGGAAGCCTTTGGCAGAATGTGATTGTAAGAAAATATGGGCTTGTTAATAAATGGGAATCTAAGAAGGTAACAGGGGCTCACAAAGTGAGTTTATGGAAGAGTATTTCTTCTCAGCATGACTTCTTTAAGTAGGCCATTGCCATGGATATAGGGAAGGGTAATGATACTCTTTTCTGGCATGATAGATGGTGTTGTCCCAGGCCTTTAAGGAGTAAATACGAAGGTTGTTCTCCTTTGCCAATGAGAAGCAAGCTCTTGTTGTGAATTTTGGAATAGTGGGCTAAATCCGAATGGTTGAAACATCTCTTTTAGATTCCCTTTATATGATTGGGAAATGGACCAAATGATTAGATTTATTGATTTTGTGGGGGCATTGTTTCCCTTGTTTCGATCATGAGGATCATTGTCTCTAGCTCCCCAGTAAGAATGGGAATTTTTTGGTTAAATCATCCTATGGGTTCATTAAAAGAACTAAAGTCTCGTGTTTCAATTGGGAGGGTAATTTGAAGATCAAAACACCATACAAAGTTCTTTTTTACGTGTGGACTGTTATTAGAGATTGCATTCCAACCATATATTTCCTGAAAGAAGAGGCCTTATTCTCCTGAATGCTTGTCCCTTATGCCTAAGAGACATGGAATCTTCATCTCATTTATTGTTGCATTGTCCTTTTGCTGGGGAGGTGTGATCCTCGGTCTTATTTGCTTCCAATGTTTCATGGGTATTTCCGGCTTCCTGCCCATCTCTTCTCCAGCAATAGTTTCCTCCATGTAAGAGCCTTAAAGGAAGGATGCTATGGCGTTGATTCTTGCCTACGATATGGTGGTCCATTTGTCTTGAAAGGAATAATCGGGTATTTGAAAATTACACAGAGCCGTCTTACAAGGTATTTTTGAGGGCAAAAGACAGGCGTTTTTTGTGGGCTGTCAATTATAAAGATTTTTTGGGTTATTCCATTGTAGATATTAAGTTTAATTGGGTTAATATTGTTCAAGGTGCGAGCCCCCTTAATTTTTTCTAGGTGGCTTGTTGTTTCTTTCGAGTTGTGGGGATGTCTTATCCCATTTCTCTAATAAAATTTTGCTTTATCAAAAACAAAGCTTTAGCTTGTTTGGTGGAGAATCGAAGCTTCGGTGAAAGTTTTTTTCAAACCATGTTTACCGCCTGGTTATATATCATCAATTTTCTGTTGTTTTTGGTTCATCCATTGAGTGAATATCTTCTACATGCATAACATATGTGGATGATATCTATGCAGCCATGGTGTGTTTGAGTTGAATTGGTGAGGGTTTCTCTGTGATGGATTCTCGTAGGACAGGTTTATTGCTATCTACATATCCCTAAATTTTCTATCATGTTGTGACTGTGACCTATTCTTGAAGTTTTTTTTTTTTTTTTTGAGCTCTTTGGTGGTCTGTGATGGTTTTCAAGAGTTAAGTTTTTTTTTTTTTTCTTGTGTGTGTCAAACAAGTGTTGTTTGGTGGTGATTCTGTGTGTTGAAGGTTTCTCATATTGTAGTTGTGAATTGGGGGTTTTGGAACCCTAAACTGTTAGAATATTGATCTGTGTAGTCTTGTTGGTGTGCAAAGTACCTATTGAAGCCGTGTGATCATCGTAGGTTGGACTGATTGTAGATGACATTGTGTGGCAGTATTTATCGTGATGGTCTTAGTGTGTGCTGAGTATGTGAAGCTCAATTGACTTGTTGAAACAACAACTGTGCAAGGGGCCTTTTGTTTTACTTAATCATAGTTCCATGGGCTGTTCGTGGAGGATTTGATAGTTCCTTCAAGTATATGTAGGTTGAGCATGTGTTGTGTGGTGGTACTTTGAGTCATGATAACAGAGGCATTGATTTAGCAATAAGTTCCTGTGCAAGTAAGCTGTGTCTTGTATTGAAAAGTAAACTTCTTGTAGCAGTATGGAAGACATCTTTGGATAGTGGTCAAACATGCCAGCTTTTAGCCTTTCTGATTCCTCTCACAAGGCTCTCACAAGGAGATAGAATTTCTATGGAGATTCTTGTCAAAGTTAAAGGCTCAGATTACTGCACTCACCTCTAGGTCTTCTTCGTCTCACTGTAACTTACCTAGTCACTCTTGCATTATTGATTCCAGTGCATCAAATTGTTGTTTGATTATTCCAAAAAACATTAATTTTGTTACTTTTTTAGGAAAAATTCAGAATTTAAATTTCAATACTCCCATAATCACTATATGTAATTCAAGAATTTAAATAAGTAGAGTTCATTGGAAAACACCTCATTGAGAAACTACACAAGATGTGAATCCAACCCGGTCTCCAAAGTCTCCACACATGCTCTAAAGCTCTTTGTGCTTTTCCCAGCTTTAAAAAAGTTATATGACCCATTTTGAATGTGGATAGCTCTATTTATAGAGTTTTTTGAAAAACCAAAATAATCCTAGGGGGTGTGAGATTCTTATGGGATACTTATCCTTAGGTTGTGGGGCCTAGTATCCTTAATTAAGTCAATCTGTATTAAGAACACATTATCTTTTATTAATTACAAACTAACACACCACTAATTGCAATAATTCTTGTGACATACTGCAATTGACCTCCCAAAGATAAAAAAAAAAATTAACCATGGGGCCCTTCCTTACAGATGTCATAAATATGTCTTTCTACTGTACAATATTCTTTAATGACCTTCAGGATAAAATATTAATCACTGTCTAACCCTATTGGTTGTTAGTATATGATCTTTAGGAATTTATTAATCGATTGGACATTCAAATCATTTTTTTAATAAAATAATTTTCAAAATAATTTTATTTGCATAATAAATAAATTTTGAAATCATTTGACAAACTTTTTATCAAAAACCACTAGTACTAGATTTTCTTGTAAAATCAAATCACAATTCTTAGGACAGTGAATTCTTTATTGGGTATTTTCACTATTTCAAGTACCTAGTTAATTATGCAAACTACCCATGATATAGCCACTAATTAGACATCACTGGTTGGTAGTTCAGAACAATCAATAAGAATACTTAGAGAAACACAAATCCCTCAAGTCTAAGGACGAGTCTATAAGTTAGAATAACACTCATCCAGACAATGAGGTTTTATTATATGCGTTCATAATGGATTCCTTTAATGCATTTATATAATGCACTTACATGTAAGGCTAGTTTTTAAAGGTTATATGCTGACAAATGAGAACGACTACCAATAAACTTTTTCCCTTGTTGCTAAAATGAACTCTATAAGAGTTTTCGTATCTCTTGCAGCTAATTAAGGATGGCCCTTGGTACAGTTAAATGTGAAGAATGCTCTTCTTTTTCAGTATTCTATTGCCAAAGACAAGGTGTGTTGGTATGGTTTGAAACAATCATTATGTGCATGGTTTGAAAGATTTTTCAATACTATGATCAAATATGGGTATAGACAAAGTCAAGAAGATCGTATCTTATTTATCAAACGTCAAGGCAGCAGTTTGATAACCTTTGTAGTCTATGTTGATGACATTGTTGTCACAGGAAATGATAGTGGTGAAGTGAAGAAGCTAAAAGGTCACATGGGACATGAATTTGAAATCAAAGATTTGGGCCAATGATAATACTTTTTTGGGATTGAGGTGGCACAATCCCCTGAAGGTATTTTCTTATCCCAAAGGAAATACATCCTAGATCTTCTACAAGAAATTAGGATGATGGGGTGTAGACCATGTGCTCCTCCAATAAATCCAAATCATATGTTGCAATAATGGGAACAAGTTGACTGTTGTTGGCAAGTATTAGAGATTTGTGGCAAGGTTGATTTACTTCTCACTAACTCGGCCAGACATCACCAATATCATTAGTGTTACCAACTAGTTTATGCATGTTCTTACTACAATGCATTTAAAAGTAGCATACCATATTCTCTAATATTTGAAGAAGAGTCCAAGCATGGGTATCCTATGTAGTAAAGGGAGTGGCCTTAAAATTGAGGTATACAAAGATGTAGATTGTGTGGGATTTGTATTTGACAAATCTACATTAGGCTATTGTATATTTGTTGAAAGCAACTTAAAGGATGCACGATCTAATGTTGAAGCTGAATTCAGGTCTGTGGCCCACAAGATTTGTGAGCTCCAGTGGTAAAAGGCTTATTGATAGAATTGGGTTTTCCAATGGAAGGTCTTATAAATTTGTATTATGAAAACCAGACAACTATCAGTATAGCCTATAATTCAGTGTAACATGATAGGACGAAGCACATTGAAGTGGATAAACACTTCACTAAAGAGAAACTGCACCTGTGAATGGTTTGCATGTGTGGACGAGTGAATGGTTTGCGGAGATAGGGGATCGATGTGACAAACTTGCTGACATTGATCCAAAGTTGTTTAATCTTGAAGACCTTCACTGGTTAGGCTTAAATTGCGCCCCTATAGGCTATAGCATCGGTTCGATTCCCAGATTAGTGGAGTTGAATGATGGCGAGGAATCCTACCAGGTGTCGGTTATATTGAAAAAGACATTGTAGAAAATAACTGGAAACCGTCCGTTCGCCGGAGAAGCCGAGGGCTTTGGAAACGTGGTTTCCTAAACCATCAATGGGTACGGAGGTGGTATCTAGTTTTGGAAAACCAATTAGTAGTTTTTGTCAGAATTTGTGTTTGAATTTCAAATCGTGGTTGACAACTAGCAATAGAGTGTCTAGAAGGGGGACTTGTTTGGACAATTTTGTCCCTGCAGCGGCAACGAAAAGAGCTGAGAAGGGGAGGTTAGTTTCGTTCTATTCGAATTTATCCCACTCATCAACTCGGCTTAGGATAATTGACGGTGCTGCCCTTCCATTGAGGAAGACTTTAAATGTTGACTGAAGGACCCGATTGTCTTTTCTATGGAAGAAGGGGCTTGATTTTTGTAGGGTGAGAAATGCCCTTCTCTCTTTTGCTGTCTTTTAAATCATTGATGGATAAAAAAAGGGGCAAATGAGGAATTTCACAATTGTTCCTTCCCTAATCAAACGAAAGATTATGTTTCATCTCATATCGGCCAAAATGAGAGGGGCATCATGGAGGGGAGGAACTCAAAGGGAGCTAGGACGAACTCAGATACATGAAGGTCTCTTGGTCGTTTTGGTGGAGTATAGGAACATAGAGAATCTTCTGCGGCGGGCGATCACTCCTATCAACAGATAGCTGAGGTGGAAGAGGATCATTGCAGCATATTTCAATTACTAGCGGAACCGGAGTACCGCGATGTGGTTAATCCCACCACTAAAACCAAACTTGTAGAACCAGAATAGCGGTGGAAAGAATCCAGAGGCGCTTCAGTTTTTTGAAGGAACCCCTAATTAGGTTGATGATTTACAGGGCCGTGATATGAGAGCTATGACCCCAGCGAGGGGGGATGGCAGGGATTTGCACTCTAACCGTGATATGAGGGTTTCCTTGACTGAGCCAGTTACCACTGCTCATAAGCCGAAGAATCAAGGTAGACTCTATAACCCCTTGGCCATCGTTCTTGTAAAATAAAATGTTATTCCTCTATCAGATGTCTCATTATGGGTTTTATCTCAAATTCAAGCCCTGAACTAGTTCTTAGGAATGTCGTTTGAGGGGGTCGAACAACAAGCTATTAATTTGTTCACAACCTTGGAGAAGGAGAATTCGGCTTCTAGGTCTATAAAGAATCTCGGACGAGTGTGCCAGAAGGTGAGGAATTTTCACTCCTTTGTTCATCATGGTATTAACGGAAGTTGGAAAAAGACGCAAGAGGCATATCCGTTATGTGGGGTGTAGATTTCTAGTGTCTCTCGAGTTGTTCTTATTTCCAATGAATCCTTATATCCTATTGTGGAATGTGCGAGGCTTGGGCAAAGTTGAGAAACGAGAGATTTTTAAAGACGTGGTTCGTGCCAGTAAGGTTGAAGTGATTATTCTGTAAGAGACAAAGTTGAAGAATATGGGTAGGGGGGTTCTACGACAAGTTTGCCCGTTTGGGTCCTTTGATGGTGTTTGTCTCCCTTCAAAAAGGCACTAAAGGGGGTGTTTGGGTTTTATGCGATGTGGGGGTGATGGAGATTGTGGACTCTATGATAGGTACTTTTTCAATTTCAGTTTGAGGCATATTTAGAGGGTCCGACATTTTATGGCTGATTACAGGGGTTTATGGCCCATGCGATGGGAGTTTGTTGTAGGTCTTTCTTGAGGAGGTAGGGAAAATAAGGGAATCTTGGTCTAGTCTTTGGTGCTTGGGTGCGATTTCAATGAAGTCATGGAGCTAAATGATAGGAATGGAGGTGGTGTTCTTTCTAGGAATATGATTGCCTTTGCAGACTTTATGGATGATCATGCTCTCAGGGAGCTTCCAATTTTGGGGACCAAGTACACGTGGTCTAACATGCAGGAAGGTCTGTGCCTCAGTAAATTAGATCATTTTTTCCTGTCTGCATAATAGGATTCTTGTTTTCCTTTCTCAAAAGGTGAGTCAAGGCCAAGACCGACTTCTAACCACGTTCCTATTCTTTTGAACATGAAATGCATTAAGACAGACCTTAGGCCTTTTAAATTTAAGAACATGTGGTTAAAGACCCAGGGTTGTCGACCTTGTAAGCAGTTGGTGGACAAGTTATTGTTTGATGGGGAATCATGGTCAGCAAATGAGAATAAAGCTCAAAATGCTTAATGAGAATTTGAAGGTGTGGAATAAGGAAGTGTTCGGGTGTGTTGAGGAAAAGAAACGTCTTCTTGAAGAGATGAAGTATTGGGATTGTATGGAAGAGAATTGGTGTTTATCCCAAGTGGTGAGAGGTCTTTGGGACTTGGCAAAGCAAAAATATATAAATGTTATGGATCTGGAGGAAATCAAATAGAAACAAAAAGCTAAAGTTTAATGGCTAAAGAGGGGGATAACAATACAAATTTTTTCCACTAGATTGCCTCTGCTAAAAGGAGCACAAATCTTATTACCAAATTGAAAATCAACAATTGAGAGGTGGAGGACATGCAGAGCATTAAGAATCACGTAGTTGAATTTTTTATGGACCTTTACCAAGACCTGGGTTTTGTGAGACCCAAGCTAGAAAGGATGAAGTTCGAATCTCTAGCGGATTCTCAAAAGGAATGGATTGAAATGCCTTTTGAGCAGGGTGGCATGAAGAAGGTTATTTGGAGCATTGAGGATGATAAAGCTCTAGGTCCGGATGGCTTTACAATGGCGTTTTATAAAGTTTGCTGGGAAGTAGTGAAGAGGGATGCGATGGCAACTTTGGAGGATTTCCATAAAGAGGAATTTGTAGATAAAGGTAGCAATGCATCTTTCATCTCCCTCATCCCGAAGAAAGAAGGGGCTGATTTGATTTCTAACTTCAGACTTATTAGTTTAGTAGGCAACATGTAATAGGTTTTGGCGTGTCGTATGAAAGAGATCATGATGGATATAATATCCCCAAATTAGAGTGCATTTATTCGGGGCTATCAAATCGTGGATGGAGTGTTGATTGTAAATGAATGCATCGATGAAATCTTGAAGAATGGGTGTTCAGTTGTTCTTTGCAAAATGGATATGGAGAAAGGGTATAACTGAGTGAATTGAGAATTTTTGGACTATATGCTTGATCAATTTGGCTTTGGCACTAGATGGAAAAATTAGATGAAAGTGTTATGGGACTGCTTCTTCCTCCATCCTTTTGAATGGTGCATCAGTGGAGTACTTTCATGGGTCTAGAGGGTTGAGGCAAGGAGATCCCCTGTCTCCTTTTTTATTCCTAATTGTGGCAAGGCTTTTAGGGCTCTCTTGGTGAAGGCTTTTCAAGGAGGCTTGATGGAAGGGTTTGGGGCAGGGAGCAATGGCATGATGGTTTCTCACTTGCAGTTCACTGATGATACCATTGTTTTTTGCAAAAACTTGGCTACTCAGTTGAAGTATCTTTGATGTGTTATCAAATGTTTTGAGGCAGTCTTGGGTTTGAAAGTTAACCTCTCAAAAAGCTGCATTTATGGTGTGGGTCACATAGAGGATTTGGGGAGTCTTGCTCATATTTTGGGATGTAAGTTGGGTTCTCTTCCTTTTTTCTACTTGGGTCTTCCTTTGGGTGCCTCGTATAAGGACATGAACTGGTGGAATCAAGTGATCGACCGTATTCACCATCGGCTTGCAGGATGGAAATTGTTATATTTATTTAAAGGGGGAAGGGTCACCCTCATAAAGTCAGTGCTTGCCAGCCTCCCTGCTTATATTCTTTCCTTACTCATGATTCCATCGTCGGTGGCAGAGAAGATTAAGAAGTGTCAAAGATACTTTCTTTAGTGGAAGGGAAAGGATGGGGAGTGCCTTCACTTGATTGGTTGGAAATAAATTTGTAAACCAAAAGGGAATGGAGGGTTAGGAATTCGAAGGATTAAAGATGTAAATAAAGCCCTCTTTTGTCTAAATGGTTGTGGTGATTTGGTCAAGAGAATGATAGCTTGTGGAGGGAAGTCATTGCTTCTAAATACAGTCTTGCAAATGCGTGGAAAACTAGGAACCCTTCTTCTCCCCATGGTGTAAGTTGCTGGAAAGGGATTATGTAGTTCTTGGGAAAATTCAAGGAAGCAGTCCAAGTGGAGGTGGATTCGTGTAGAAACACTCACTTTTGGACTGATATGTGGTGCTCCTCTATTCCTCTTTGTTTAGAAGCCCTCTACATCTATGAGATCATGTTGAATTGAGAAGTAAAGGTAGCTGATTGTAAAAATTCTCTTGAGGATCGGGGATGAAACATACCCCTAAGGAGAAATCTGAATGATTGGGAGATAGATGAGATGGCTCACTTGATTGTGCTTGTGGAAAACATGGTGTTAAGGAGTGACACAGAGGATACTAGGAGATGGATTTTATTCCATTTGAGAGCTTTCTGGTAAAGTCTTGCACCTTTTTATTTGGTGAAGGTGGTGCCCCCTCATATTTTTGGAAGAAGGCATGGAATTTGAAAGTTTCCTGCAAGGTCTTATACTTTGTTTAGATGGCTTGTAAAGGTAGATTGCCAACTATTGACCTTCTCCAAAAGTGGGGTATGATTCTCCCCAATATGTGCCTCTTATGCTCTCAAGATGGGGAATCAGCTACTCACATTCTTATTCATTGTCCTTTTGCTAGAGAGTTTTAGGAGGCCATTTTGAGAGAAAGTGGGATGGCTTGGGTGCTCCCGAGTATTATTGAAGACCTTTTTCATGGGTGGACTATTGGAAAGACCTCAAAAAGAGACAAGGTGCTGTGGACTGTGGAGTATGATATATCCAGCTGTTTGTTGGGTTCTACAGCTAGAAAGAAACCAATGTGTTTGAAAACCACGTTGAACCTTCTATTAATGTGTATAATCTAAGAAAAGAGCTAGAGATTTATTTTGTTTTTGGGGGGTTAATTGTAAAGATTTGGGGGGTTATGCTATTGTGGATATGAAAAGAGGGTGGGGAAACATTATTAGAGATTTCCCGTCTTTGTAAGCCTCATGCTTGTTGCTTTTTAGGGATATCTTGTCCCCTTTAATGAATTTTTGCTTATCAAAAAAAAGAAAAGAAAAGAGAAACTGCAATTAGGGATGATTTACACACCTTTTGTGAAGACCAGGGATCAGTTAGCGGACTTGTTTACCAAAGGATTGAGTGGTCCTTTGTTTCAATATAATGTTGACAAGCTTGGTATGAGAAAAATCTAAATACCAGCTTGAAGGGGAGAGTTGAAATGTAGTAGTATACATAGTATTCATGTAATAGTGATATTTCTGTCCTAATATAGTTTATGGGGTAATCTTGTAAATACTCCATATATTTCATGTATTCTTGTATTCAGCTAGTATATAAATGTATTGTGTGTGAGTGTGTGTGTGTGAGAGAGAGAGTAGATTTTCTCTCCATACGTATTTTCCCACATACATACTCTTTACTTCCTCTTTTCCCTCTTTTTCCTTCTCTTCTTTTTCTTTCTCTCTTCATCTTGCTCAATGCATCAATTCAGCAAAATTATATCACATTTATACATTTCTACTTTATTGATGTCAACCTTAATATTACGAATTTGTGAGTAGGTGTAACTTTAAAACTGAATAACTAAGCCAAATTGGTCACAATAAAATATTTATTGCATTCATCACGCGTTTCAAATTTAATTGTGTTTATGATCTTGCATGGGATTTTGTTCTCCACTAACTTTATTTATTCATAAAGTATGTTTGATTGTGATTCACTTGTGAATGTGTAGTTAAGTATTCCAAGGTTCTAATGAAATTACGTATCGAATATTACTTTGACCTAATACACATGTTATGTAACATCAAGGGAAATTTATTGGACTCTAGTGTCATTTCCTACCTCATATTGAACATACATTGACCTAATGCACTTCTTGCAAACCATCACAGGGGGAAGTTATTGGACTCTGGTGTCATTTCTCGCCTCATTGAGATTCTGAAGACATCGGCGCCAAATTTGCAAAGAAAAGCTGCTTCCATCCTCGAGTGCATTGCAATTATTGAACCATGCATGGACAAAATCATTGCAGCAGATGTTGAATCTGGATTGAGTGCTGTTTTTCAACAAAGATTTTTGGATGGTAAGGGAAATGATATAATTACCTGTAAGACAAAATATGGAAGAACTGTCTGCTGTTGAAACTTGTCATTGATCTTTTTCTACCTATATTTTGTTTGGAACCACTTTGTTCTCATCTTGTCATAAATGGGCTAGAATTGTGGATCTTGTGGTTGTGCATAATATTTTCGTTATCGTGGCTCATCTTCTAGTTGTAGCATCATGGAGAAGTCTTGAAGAGGCTTTTGGAATTTTAAACTTAAAATTCATGGCATAAAATAGTCTTGAAGCTGTTCAATTGCTATCTTTGATTTTAGAGTGCAAAACATTTCTATGTCATGCACATTCTCTTCAAACACCATCTTTAAATTGTAAACCCAATGCTTGTGTGAATGAAGCACATCTTTGTCTGAATAAAGAGTTATGCTGGTCTACCTTGGGCGGAGGTTGCTTATAGTAGCACAGAGAAGGGTGTGAGTTGCTGAAGTTTCTCCTTTTACTTGAGTTTTTGTTGTTTAATAGTCAGTTTGAAATGCTTGATCAACAGTCTCAGCGATTATAGGATGGAAAAGAAGAAAAAGGAGCATCCTTTTATCCTTGTGTTTGAAGCAATGTTTGGAAACCAAACCAGATCAGATTGTTGGACTTTTAAAACCGCTAATCTTTGCGGTTCAATCTAACTCTCTAACTGCGTGCATTGCAAAACCATTGGAAAGTCAAAAGAATTCTTTATTGAAACATGAACCACCAGCTTTACAACACACATGTTAGGATAAGAATGTCATGGTTTGAACCATGAACCATTACATGGTTGGACCATTAGTCGTATGCTATTAAACACTGGTTAGGTTTATCCACTCATCCTGAAATTTTAGAATATAACCAATCTGTAATAGGGTTAACTCGCCACAGAATATCAGATCAAACTTTGGCATCTAACCCCTTTAATAGTAACAAATCAGGTTTCTGTTTTTTGACAGAAACCATATAGCATAAATAGATATTAGAGAGAAGATCTAAACTATCAAACCCTCACTAAGTCTAGAACTCAATACAGAAGACTAGAGGAATAAAATAAATAAATCAGCCACTTATCTGGATGTGTTGTATACGACTGAATCAATGCCCACTTCTTGTTGGAAGTCCAATCTTTGATCAGCAGTTAATCAATGGAAGATCATTAATTATAAAGAAAGAGAATGAGAAGAAGAAGAAATGATAAAGATTCACGAGAAGAGAGATAACTTACCTAGGATCACTGATCAGCTAAAATTTAACAACAACAACAACAGCCTTACCCCAATTACTTGGGATTGGCTACACGAATCATGTTCCGCCATTCCACTCTATTTAGGACCATATCTGCCATTAAGTCACAAGCTTCCATGTCTCACTTACTACTTCAACCCAAGTCAATTTGGCCTTCCTCTTGTACTTCTAGCGCCTTCAACTTGCAATGTCTCACTCCTCACTGGAGCAATCATTGGTCTTTGTTGCACTTGACCAAACCATCTCAGTTGACTTTCCCTCATCTTATCCCCTATTGTTGCTACACCTATGCTCCTACAAATGGATTCATTCATAATTCTATCCTTTCTAGTCTTGCCACTCATACATCTCAATATCCTCAGTTTAGTTAACACTCATTCTATGTTCATGTTGTTTGTTGGTTGACCAACATTCTGTTCTATAAGGCATGGCTGGTCTTATAAAAATTTTCCTTCAATTTTAGTGGTATTCATTTATCACACAACACTTGAAAAGTACTTCAACACTTCAACTATCCCACTATAATTCTATATGCAACATCATCTAGAATATATCCCTCCTTGCACATGATTGAACCATGATAACGAAAATGGTCACTCGGGGGTATCACTTGGTTATCAATCTTAATTACTCCCTCGAATCTACTCCTATATTTGCTAAACTTGCATTCCATAAATTGTTTTAATCCAGCTTATCTTAAAACCATTTTATTTTAAAACATCCCACCATAGTTCTAGCTTGGCATTTACCCCCTCTCTTGTCTCATCAATTAACACATCATCAGAAAAACAGCATATACCATGGCACCTCCTCCTGTATATGCCTAGTCAACTCATCCCTAACTAAGGGAAAATGATATGGACTCAATGCGACCCTTGGTGCAAGCTTACTGTGATCACAAACTTGCTTGTCTCTCCCTTGATTGTCCTAAAATCAGTTATTGCTCCATCAAACATATCCTAGGTCAATATATTTCCTTTCTTTTCCAAAACCCACCAAATGATCTATCTTGGTACTCTATCATATGCCTTTTTTAAGTCAATAAAAACCATTTTAAGATCTTTCTTCTTTTCTCAATACTTCTGCATCGATTTCCAAAGTAGGAAAATAGTTTGTCGTCGATCTCCCAGGCATAAATTCAAACTGGTTTTCAAACACTCTAGTTTCACATCTTAGTCGATACTCAATCACTCTTTCCCATAGTGTCATTGTATGGCTCATAAGCTTGATCCCACGATAGTTGGTGAATATCCCCCTTGTTTTTGTAGATAGGTATCACAATACTTCTCCTCCATTCATCCAGCATTTTTTTAGTTCTAACGATCTTGTTAAATAACTTAGTTAACCATGATAAGCTGTCTTCTCCCATACATTTCCAAACCTTAATCGGGATACCATATGATCCTAATGCCTTCCCTATCTTCATCTTTCTCAAAGCCTCTTTAACTTCCGACACTCTAATCCTATGAAGATACCTATTATTACTAATCTCCTCTACCAATTTCTAAACCGACATTCCCTACATGATCCTCATTTAATAATTTTTGAAAATAACTCTTCCACCTTTCTTTAATATCTTTGTCTTTCATCTCAGAATTCATAATAGTAATTTTATGTATGTGTTACACCAATCTATCTCCTCCATATTTATAAACAAACTTTAGTACTAATTGTAGAAAAGTTGACTCCTAAGAAATTATCTAAATAGACTCCTAATCAAAGTAAAGCTTTAAGAAAACATAAACCCTGTCATATTTTGATACCTTATCAGTATTTTAGCCATGACTTTCTCAAGTCATATCAGATTCGCAAAATCTTGTGCTAATTGGAAAAGTAACTCAATAGCCTTTTAAATGACACCAGATTTAGGCCAAATGGGTAAGTTTTGACTACCCAAAATAATACCCAAATAAAAGTGACATAAAAAACTTTTTTCTGTCCTAAAAATTAAATGAAATCTATTCTACTTGAAAATAAATAATTTCCCCTAAAGTAATGGCAAGAAACCTAAACTAGATTAACCCAAAACTGATTAGATTAAAAATTGTTGGCAAACAAAATCTTTAGACCCATAATACCAGAAATACCCATGTAATTGAATATTAGATATTTCTTGATGCTGCATCACCATTCCTATAGGAATAATTACAGAAGACAACCTCATGGTGTTGCAATAATATTTTGAAAACACACACATGCTCCACATGTACAATTATGAGTGGAAGTAAAATCCCATGTCCCTCTTCCCCCACTCCACCACCATTGCATCCATGGCTTTGTAGCCAACAACCGACTCAACAGTTGATACTGCCAACCCTTTTATTATTTTTTCTTTTCTCATCTTCTACCCAATCACACAATATCTTTCCCCGTTATCTTCCAAGTTGAGATTAATTGTTGTTTGCCCACCACCTTAAGTCAATATTCAGTTGTTTCTCTTCTTTGTTTTACTTTATCCCATATGCATCTGTGCCCTTGTATTTTTAGCATCCTCTTAGGTCATACAATGGTTCTATTTGATGTAAACTCTGTCTTATTGTATCACCATCTCTCATCCATTGATTTTGCTTTCTCTCCTTGTGTGGATGTGAAATGGAAACAGTTATTTATAAACAGGTAGAATGCCATGAAAGCTTGCTGCTTGAGCTCCTGTTCTTATGCCATACTCAGGCTGTGAAGCAACTCATAGTTGAGTTTTGATCAATTTCTGTAACTCATATTAAAAACATTTTCAGCCCTTCAAGTACTATTAATGCCTATACCATTCCAATCAGTTTTTTATTTTTTTCGGTCCCAGATGATCTACATTCTTTTTGCAGTTTTCGGATAACTAGAGTATCCATGAACTTTCGTACTCAATATTTTGATCAGTTGCAGCCATTGCTAATGTCAACTCTCAAGCTTCAGAGAAAGAGTGCCTACAGATTTTTGTCTAGATATTTAGACTGCCTCATTTAATTTTCAATGATAGTTTTAAACCCATTTCTTAATCCAATCCTTCTATTTATCAAAAAAAAAAAAAAAAAAAAGAAGAAGCTATTTATTATAAAAGCTTTGATATTCAAATCCCATAATTAAGAGATCTCCAAGTCAAATATAAGTTCCAAAATAGGAATGACAGAATCTCTGTAAGAGAAAATTCCTACAATAACCTCTACTAGAAGGATATGTGTTGTCATTTGAATTTCCTTTTCTAAAAAAAAGAAAATGGAAGATTTTATGCATCTTGACTGAACTCCTAATCCTGACCATCCAAGTCGTTTAGTATCAGCCTGTTAATATCTGAGGTTAAGAATTAGTCTTAGACATAATTACTAGTCCTTATTAAAAAAAAAGAGGTTCAGAAAAATTAAACTAGGCTTCGAAATGTCGAAAACTTATTCCTACATAAAAAACACATATATAGAATTTTATGAAATCTCAAAAGTTCGAATAATTCTGAAATACTAAAATCCAGACCCTAGCTAGGTTCCTAGGACCTACTCAAAATCCCAGGGTGTCCAGGCTGATGAGCCTACTGTGTGTGTGTGTCTGTGTGTGTGTGTTTATTTTTTGTTTTGTTTGTTAGGGAGATAAACCTACTCTCTGTCCACCTATAGGTGCAGTTGAACCCTGAATTATGATGGTCCATTTAGCAAGGATGATCTGTCATCTTGTACTCCCTACCAAGTTTTAAAAACCTTGTCAAAATTCCAGGTGCAGTTAGAACCCATGGATTGATGGCTTATTTGGTAACAGTGTACTTATGTGTCATAGTGTACTTGCTTGAATTAGAGTTCCTTCGATTTAAAGGCTTTCCCTATTTGGTTTAGGCTTCTATAATTGAATTTCAAGTGAAGGTCGAATAATCTCTGCTCATTGCCATCTAGAACTTTGACCATGCTTATGTGTTCTGAATATTATGTGTTGGGAATTACCACCTTTTAACCTAATTGCATCATTTTCCACTTACACATGGTTGATATAATTGCATCCTAATGAATCCTTGGTGTTTCTCCCTTTCAAAATATGAACAAATTCTGGCATTTGTGTATGCCAATCCCATATACTTTTCTTCTGCTGTCTGAACATTATCTTAATTGATATTTTGGCAGACATGAAAGATGATATAGACAGTCTGCAGCCGGAGCTAAATGCCATAGAAGCTGAAGAGGCTGGTATCACAATATCTGCAGCAGCCAGGTTGTTAACAAAACTGCTAGATTTTGAAGAGTTTCGTCATGCCATAAATTCCATGCATATCACAAGATTGCTGCATAGAGTATTGAAGTCTAACATCCCTCTTCACAATAAAGATTGGGTTGCTGCATGCCTTGTGAAACTTGATTCTTTGTCTGGTTCTATTGTAGACCTTGAGAACCCAATTAATTTGGAGGTAACTCTTTATGAGACAATTCCAAGACTAATTGAACAGATAAGGTCCTCATTCTCTCTGGAAGCACAAGAAGCTGCTGTTGTAGAACTTAACAGTATAATATCCAAAGGAGTGGTAGATTGCACTAGAACGGTTGCTGCTGAGGGAGGGATATTCCCTTTAGTGAAAGTAATTGAAGAGGGGAGTGGGAGGGCTATCGAAGCTAGCCTGGCAATCCTGTATAACCTGAGCATGGACAGTGAGAATCATTCGGCCATTATAGCTGCTGGAGCAGTTCCGGCATTAAGACGGATTGTTCTCTCACAAGGGCCACAATGGATGCGTGCACTTCATTTGCTGAGGACTTTACCCACATGATGAAATTTTGGAAACAAGCATCAATTGGAGAGTATCATCATGCAACCTGGGTTCTGAGGAAAATTTAAAAGATTTCCCTCTGTTCATTAGCCGCTTTATAGAAGTCACTTCATCTATTTTGCATGTATTTTGTCTTGTTCCCATCTAACATGTTTACTTGTTTCAAAGTGTATAAATGATCATTTCTGGCATTGTATTGTACAAAGTGGCTGGTATTGGCATCGTAATTGTACTTACGAGTTCTTATGAGGTTTTGGATGTTCATTCTTAACTCATTTAGATCATCATCTATTGTGACTGAGTATACGATGGGGAAATGATATCTATTCTGAAGTAACAATTATTAAATGAGTTTGAAGAGGGTAATAAGCACAATTTTGGGTCAAGGATTGCCACACCAACTCTCTCTTTGTAGGTTTACAGGATGTACGGAACATTGAATCACAAAGATGGAGCAACAAAAGTCAGAGGCATGAAAATGAGTGATGGTCGTGAACAAATAGAATACCAGGAGATGTACAATGCATGCAGTGGCTTGGGACACATGGTTCATTGGGGTGATCTCCTTGTATAAATAAAAATTAGATTAAATGATTAAAACCATCAAGACATTGCATTTCTTTAGACTCTGTTAAAATGTGGTGAATACCCAAGTGGGTTGATATTGTACGTGGTGATCTCCTAGGTAGATGCGTTGAATAGTGAGTCTGGAAACCCTGTATCTATCTCACATGGCTTGATATTGTATCTCAATTTCAAGCGCTAAAAGGTGTATAGGCATATCCAGAAAACAAGCTAATGAAAGTTGGCTTTACAAAGCTGTGGTGTACGTACCGTCACGTTGCTACATCCCAAAGCAGCATTGGAGATATGCACTAATGGGGATGTCATGGAGCCCCATTTCCTCCTTGAAGATATGCGCTAATAATCAATTCTGTCTTGCTACAACCAAGGAAGGGTCAAAGTGCCCGAGGCTGCAAAATAGGTTATCTTCTGTATGTCATTAGAGACATCTCTCTCTCTCTCTCTAATATATATTAGTAAGGCCTAAATTCTTTGTGGGGATTTTGATGTTCACGTAAAAATGGTTATTACTTTTAGGCAGTATCTTGGGTCTGGGGCTATAGGACCCGTGGAACATCCTGGGCCAAACTTTCCCATTTGTTGCCTTGGCTGCTTTGGGATGACAACAACAATATTAAAATCAAAAGGTTTGCTATTCGTCGTCTGAATGGGTATGTCATAGAGCCCAAGGTATCACTTCGTTCACAAGAGAACTTTTGAACGGTGTGATTCTCATCCAAGAGGACACCATTCTGCAAAAGCTAATTTTTAGCTCTTAGTGTCGCCTGGACCTTGGTGCGCAAATCCTTGTGCTGTTTATATATTAATCATTGTCTAGGTTTCCTTTCAAGTTGTCGCTAGCAATCTCTATAAATGCCCTAATTCTTGCCAGGCTCGAAAGCTTGCCCTACCGCAGCCTCAGTAAGTATTCGCTTGGGCTGAGTTAAGTAAAAACTTCTTGGTTCGAATAGAGTTAAGTAAAAACTTTCACTGCACACTTTCTATATATGCGTCCATGTTACCTTCTGAGTTTTCAACCTAACAGTAATTTTTTTTTTTTTAACCATAATTTTTTATGCGCTTACCACCTGAGTGGAGGAAATGTTGGCAACTTGTAGAACCCTTCCTTCTTAGCAAGGGCCGGGGG
>JAOXJP010127411.1:0-13689 GCA_025762735.1 Platanus orientalis | reverse complement strand
AATAAATATAGTGTCATTGCTAGTAATTTCAAGCATGAGGGTGGGGTGTGTGGTGCTCTGAATTGAGATGAAATTTGAATGATTGGGAGTGGGAGATTTGGCTTAGTTTGTTGCGTTGGCTTGAAGAGTATAAACCTAATCCCGATGAGAGAGATAAACGGTCTTGGAGGCTCAATAAAATTGGGCGGCTTTCTACTAAATTTCTCTATGAAAGTTTTGAGCTGGGAAATTAGGTGGCTTTCCCTTTAAGGGCATTTGGATTTGGAAGATTTCTTCAAAGTCAAGTTTTGGACAAAATTCTTACTCTCAATCTGATGTGGGGCTGTCAAGGGATTGGCACTGATTCCCTGTTGATGTGGGCCCCAAACAGTAGTAAAACTGTAATTTAAAAGAAGAAAAAACAATAACTCAATTCTGGAAAATCTGGGGCAGGGGTGAGAAATGACCAAAACACCCCTGGTAGTGCATCGGAAAATTATTTGCTTTTACAGGGTGATACGTAGGCCTATAAGACACATCTATACAAAATTTCAATTAATTTAAAGCATATTTGATATATTTAATTAAATGTACAAGTTGCTGCTGTAACTTTGTAACTTGGAATCGAAGGACCCACACTCAAGAATTAAAAGATAATTCAAGAAAGAAATCAAGAGAGAATCAAGAGGTGCTTGTATGGTTTGAAAAGCAACAGGATGAAGATAAAAACCCCTAAAAGAAATCACAGAAAACCCTACTCTAGGAAGGGGCGATTGTCAACTGTTATGAGCCCAAGAGATAAAACAAAGTAGGTTGGTGATTAATAGATATAGGTACATGCAGAATTTTGGAGGGAGATTCAAAAGAAAATTGGACAAACCAATAAAGAAGTGAATGGAAAAGAAAAACCTGATCAAAGAAGTGCCGTAGGATCCTTTCTGACGGGTGTTTTGACCTATTTGCTGCCCATATTTGATCCTGCTGAATATATGTGTTCAGTGCAGAAAATTCAGCAATAACCTTCTTATATGTGAACCTCTACAGCAATCAGGTGTTACCAATTTGCTTCAACAGATGGTAGATGAGAAAGAAGAGGGAAAGAGGTAAAAGAAAAGGGTAAAACAGCGGTAGGTATTGTAGAGAAGAAAGTATTATAGAGAAGAGAAAAGGAGAAGAAGAGTGATCTCATGGTCGTGTAAGAAGAAATAATGAGAAAGATATAGGTAGGGAAAACCCTCAGCCGCAAGCTTCCAAAACCCATATTTTCTTTATTTAAATTGCCAACCGATTACATATGCTGACTAGCATGTCTTAAACTCTTTTATATGCTAGAGACTCACACGACTGACCTATCCCAATTCCCAACTAAGACTATTCAAAACTTCTAACTCCTTTTTATTGATTCCCTAAACTCTTTAAAATAACAAGATACCCTCCTTGGCTTATAGTCTTATTACAAAATAATCCCCAATAACTCATAAACACCCTAACATAAAACCTTTAAAACCTTAGTACATAAACCCAAATAATGAAAATAGAAATAACTCTAAAATAAACCCTAAACACTCGATCCACAAGGTCTCATCCCTTTCTTTTCTCTAGGGCCCTTCTTTTGGGTTTGGGCTTAGGCCTCCAAAAAGGTTATGCCCTTTCCAGCCAAGATAGGGCTGCTACATCACAATCATCTTAAGAGAAGAGGTTGTAAATTGGCTAATAGATGTGTGATGCGTATGAGGGAAGAGGAATCGGTTGATCACCTTTTAATCGATTGTAGTATGATGGGGGAGTTGTGGGCTTTCTTTCTTTCTCATCTTCATATTTTTTGTGCTCTTCTTAACTCTTTCAGGGATCTTATTGCCAGATGGTGAATTTTTAACTTGGTTGGCATTCCCAAAAATGTTTGGTGTCTCCTCTTGGGAGCTTTGTTTTGGATGGTGTGGAAGGAAAGGAATCGTTGAATCTTTGACGATAAGTACTCCTAAGATTGTCTTTGTGTTCAGGTTTATGAGACTCTTTTTGATTAGTCTTCTATCACTGTTGATTTTGATGAGATAGACTGGTTGGGCTTTTAGAATGAGCATATGTAATTAGTTTGGTCTTTGTCTTTTGTTGTTTTTTCTCCTCCTTTTGTTGTTTGTCTTTTCTTTTGGTTCATCAGCTTGGTGATTGTCTCTGTTTTTGTTTCTTCTTGAATGTGGAAAAGAAAAAGTAGGAAGTGATGAGGGTGCTGCATCAACATCAAGGAGATAAAGGCCATCAGCTTCACAACCATTGCCAATCGTTCTCTTTGAAATTATGTCCTGAAAAACGCAATGTGATGGAAAAAAAAGTAACTGAACAATTTAGATCTCTAGTAATGCAACTAATGGACAACAAGTTAGTAGCCAATTTTGGAACATTAAGAATAGATGATAAGGATTAAGTAGGCGAAACATTGACACTCCCTTTTCCAGAAATGGAGGACAATGTTCTATCAATAACCCTGACTTTGTCTCTACTGGAACAAACATAACACGAAGAAAATAAAGATGACAGACCTATCATATGATCAGAGGCACCTGAATCAGTGATCCAGGAGTGGGATGGAGTGGAAGAAACATGGAGAATTTTGGCATGGGTACTTGGCTGAGCTAAGGCAAAGGATGAAGTGGAAGGAGGATGTGTTGCCATAGATCCCTCTAACTGAGACATAAATTGCCGAAGATTCTCAAGTTCTTCCTCAGGAACTATAACCAGAAGATTCACTTGGAAGGGAAGTGTCAAAACTAACTGTCCTCTTAGGAGGACTGATACTTGCTTCATTGCCATAAGAAGGAGCTGAATTCGTCTTCATGAATCTTGGTTTACTTAATTTTCCAAGTCTCCAGACAAGGTCCCAACAGTTCTCTTTGGTGTGTCTCATTTTTCCATGATGGTTACTTTTTAATTTATCTTTATCAATTGGATCGGATCTCCAATTTGATTTCTCCTTGTCATCATATTCAAATGTAAAAGGCTTCTTGAAGCCACTTTACCTCTCTTCTAAAGGGCTGATGTAGAGATCAAAGTAGACCGCTTTGAAGAGCTAGAAGAGTTATACTACGGTAAAGGCATATACCTCATTAAATGAGGGAAGTTCATCCCGACTATGTATTTGAACCTGCACAAGTTTAAATTCAGTATTTAACCCTGCTAAGAAGTCAATGATTCTGGTTCTCTCAACTTTTTCTTTATAAACTACGATATCTTTTTGACATGCTGGCTTACAAGTTTCATAATGATCAAGTTTCTCCCACATGCTTCGTAAAACAGCAAAATTGCTCCCAAGACTCTCCTCTCCGTGGCAAAGATGGGCAATCTTCTGATTTAATTGATACACCCTGACAAAATTCTTTATTTGAGAATGTCTGAGCCATCAAATCTCATATTTCCTTAGTGTCCCAAGGAATAAAAAACATACTGATATGAGGTTGCATCGAGTGAAGGAGCTAAGACATGACAGTCTATTTTCTGAACTCCTACTTGTTATAAAAGTCTGTGTATCTGAAGAAGATGGTTCTACTATACGCCGTTGATGTGCACAAGTTTTCCTCGATCCCCAATATACATCTTAGCTGACGGAGACCACTCCAAGTAATTAGTCCCATCTAGCTTAACTATAGTGATCTGCGCATTTGGGTTGTCACCTTAGTTATTCAATGGTAACATACTACTGGTACCCTTAGATATTTCAGAAGTCTCCCTGTACTTACTGGATTCTACTTAGGACATAATTGAATACACAAAAAAAAAAATGTCACTAATCTGTTTTTCACCAACCAGCAGCGCAAACTACCACAAGCAGCCACTACAACATTCAAACACAGGCTATAAATACATCTGTGTGCTTTTCATAAAAAATAAACAAATAAATACATCCATGTACTGCAGAGTATCATAGCATCCATTCTTCTCTCCAAATACAGCAGTAACAACACACATGACCTTGGTATGTGATAAAACTTCACTTCGAAAACACAAAACAGGTTACAGCAGCAACATATGATAAGAGTACACACCATTAAGTGTACAGCAGTCTGCGTTAACCACTTCCAAACTCTGAATTGATTCCACCAATTGAAAGTTTCAAATCTGTATTTTTTTTTCAGAATATTCAAAGAAAAAAAATATAAAAATATCTCTTTGGTCCAAACGGCTTAGCAATCATCTCAAAAGTGTCTTCTGCTTCCGAATGATTTCTCTTTACAATTCCTCAGGGTGGAGTGCTTGACAGAGTGGTTGATTTCCATTCAAAGGAACTTCATCATATTTTCTCTCTGATTCTGAGGAGTATCTGTCATAGAAGGACAGTGTTAGATGGGGGGACTAGCCTGAGCCTTTCGAAGTCTACCAGCAGGAATTCATGAGGATTGTTGATAATTTCTCTTCCAATGGGATTGAAAGTGACGATACAAGGGTTGGCTAGGGCCTTCGCCTGAGGGGGTGGTGCAAAAGACCTTTAGTGAACTGGATATTCATTCCACTCTTAACCACACTCCTTGCCCCACAAGTATGATTGCACCTTTTCCAAATGATTTATGTCCTTCTATGCCTACCTCTATGTCTGCTTTGTTAAATTCTGATACGCTTGTTGTAGCCTGTGTTGTCGAGCTCTAACCCTGTAGGTCCCCCCCTAGAGCGTCGGTCTCATTCTCCTTGCTTAATGGAATGCCACGTGAGAGTGGAGGAGGGGGGCAATCAGCTTTTCAGTGGTGGAGGAGAGACATGTGAAGGAAGTGGGGAAGAGGTAGAAGTGAACAAGCCTTTGGAAGGGGACGGGTGGGGAAGAGGAAGAAATGGACATGTTCATTGACAAATTGGGCTTTATTGTAAGCGACAATGATGGCTATGAAGTGAAACTCTCTAAAAACCTAAAGTTAGCGGATACAGGGGCAAGGGGAAGAAAGTGGACAAGGGAGTTAGGGAGCTGAAAAAATTAGAGTGGGATATGAATGATGGTACTTTGGGTGAGACAGAGAATAAAATAAAAAGGTTAGGAAGAGTGGGATTGATCAAGTTACTAAATGAAGATTATGTCATGGAACGTGCGAGGGCTGGGAGGAGTTGAGAAACGGAGGAAGGTTAAAGCTGCAATCCAGAATTATGGTCCAGATTTACTGGTGATTCAGGAGACCAAAAAGGAAGAGGTTTCTTGTAAAATGGCTTGTTGGACCTTGGGCTTTGATCCCTCGGAATGGTGTTACATCCTTGCAATTGGAACTACATGAGGTATTTTGTGTGCTTAGAATCCGGTCAATGTTGCCCGAATAGAGGAAATCACGGGTATTTTTTCCATCTCCATTGTCCTTAAGGACCTTCATAATAGGTGCAAATGGTGTTTTACTAGGGTGTATAGGCCTGCTTCTACGACTAATAGAGAGGCGTTTTGGGAACAACTTAAGGGGCTGCGTATCAAATGGGATGGTCCCTGGGTGGTTGGAGGTGACTTCAATGTAATTAGGTTTGTTAACGAAAAGAATGATGGTGGCGGGATAACCAAAAGTATGCGAGATTTCGAGGACTTTGTGAGGGGTGCCCGCCTTAGAGACATCCACCTATGTAATGCAAAATACACATGAACTAATGGGTAGGAGAACTTAATAATGAGCATGCTTGATAGATTTCTAGTGTCTGGGGATTGGGAGGAGGTCTACCCCCATCTCTTTTAAGAAGTTCAGCTTAGGTTGACGTTGGACCATTGGCTTGTGCTTTTGAATACCAGGGTGTGAAGTTTTGGCCTTAAACCCTTTAGGTTTGAAAATATGTGGACTACTCATCCATCTTTTAAAGGGGAGGTGCATACTTGGTGGAATTAGTGTCATGTTGGTGGTTGGGGAGGCTTCAGCTTCATGAAGAAGTTAATGTATGTAAAAGAGAAGCTGCGGGTTTGGAACAAAGACACTTTTGGCATGCTAAAGGAAAAAAAGGATAAGCTTAGTCAGGATCTTCAGAGTATTGATAGCCTTATTGAAGAAGGAGGGAATATGGATGATCTTAGAAACAAAAGGAGAGAAGTAATGGTTGAGATGGAGAGGGTTCTTAAAGCAGAGGAGATTTTTTGGAACCAAAAAGCGAAGTGCAAGTGGTTGAGGGAAGGGGATGGTAATACAAAAATTTTCATCGGGTTGCAAATGGGAAGAAAAGAAGAAGTTTGATTACGAACTTGCTGGTTAATGGTGAAAAGGTTGTGCAATTTGAGGTGATTGTCAATGCTGCCATTTCCTACTATGATAGTCTATATAAGAGGGATGTAGTGAAGCGGCCCCACATTGTGAATCTTTTTGATAATCGGCTTCCCGATGCATAAGTCCATGATTTAGAGAAGCTGTTTTCTGTAGAAGAAGTAAATGAGGCTATTTTCGGGATGGATGGGTCTAAAGCGCCTATGCTAGATGGTTTTTCAATGTTGTTTTACCAAGAATGTTGGGAGACTATTAAAATGGATCTCATGGGGGATTTTAAAGAGTTTTTTCACAGAGGTGAGATGTGTAAATTTGTAAAGTAGACCTTCATTGTCCTTGTGCCTAAAAAAGAGGATGTTAGCAGCCTCAGTGATTATAGACCTATCAATTTGGTTAGCAGCCTACAGAAGATCATCTTAAAGGTGTTAGTTATTTGGCTGAGAGGGATTATGGGATGGGTGGTCTCTTCTACACAGAGCACGTTCATTCAAGGGAGACAAATCATAGATAGTATTCTTATTGCAAATGAATGTGTGGATGTCAGAAGGAAAGGAAGAGAAAAAGGGGTGGTTTGCAAGTTAGATATGGAAAAAGCTTATGATAAGGTGAATTAAGATTTCCTTTTTTAGGTCTTACAGAAAAAAGGGTTCGGGGAAAAGTGGATTTCATGGATGGAAGGCTGTGTTGTGGATCATTTTTTTTCCATTTTGGTAAATGACACTTCAAAAGGATTCTTCAAATCTTTGAGGGGCTTATGTCAAGGGGACCCTTTGTCTTCGTTACTCTTCTCCTTGGTTGCTGATGGGCTAAGTGCTATCTTATGAAAAGCGAAACATGAGCAGTTGATTGAAGGTTTCGTGATTGGGGGCAAGAGACTAAAAGGGATTCATCTCCAGTTTGCTGATGACACTATTTTATTCCTTAAAGTGGATCTTAAAAATATCCGTAAGATGGTGTGGTGCCTCAAAATTTTCCAAGCAATTTTGGATTTGAAGGGGAATATGTCAAAAACTTGCATGGTGGGTATTCATGTGGAGGATGTTGATCTTGCTTCCTTGGCGGGGATCATGGGTTGTTAGGTTGGAAGATGGCCTTTGCAGTATCTGGGTATGCCCCTTGGAGGGAATCCTAAATCAGTGTCCTTTTGGGACCCGGTGGTTGAGAAGATTTTAAACAAGCTGTGTGGAAGAGGCCCTACATTTCTCTTGGAGGGAGAGTTACGTTGATTAAGGCTGCTCTCTCTAACATCCCGGTATATTACATGTCCTTGTTCAAGATGCCTAACAAGGTGGTCCTTGTTGTTGAGAGGTACCAACATGATTTCTTATGGGAATGGGGTAGCCAGAAGGACCATCTTGTGAAGTGGGAAATTGTAGTCAAATCCAAGAAGCATGGAGGTCTTGGTTTGGGGAGATTGAAGGATAGAAATTTGGTGCTTTTGGGAAAGTGGTTGTGGAGGTTCTCTAAGGAGTAAGGGAGTCTATGGCATTCCATTATTCAAAGTAGATACGGGACTGATGTAAATGGGTGGGACTGTAATATAGTCCTTCCTTGATCCCACTCTTTGTGTTGGAAAAAATTACTTAGGTGAGTCCTTTATCCTATCCCTACACTCGTTTCCTTCTTGACAATGGTTCTAAAATTCGTTTTTGGAAAGACCTTTGGTGGGGCAATTCCAAACTAGATGTAGCATAACCTCGTTTGAATTGCCTTGTGTGCCATAAGAACCATGGTGGCTGATGTCTTGTCCCAAAGCCCTCATGGTTTGTCTTGGAACCTCCCTTTCTCTCGTGACCTTCATGAATGGGAGATCCCTCTTATGGGTTAACTGATGGTGGACCTCAAGTTGGCCTACATCTCGGGAGAGGAGAGTGATTCTTGTGTTTGGTCCCTTTCTCCAAATGGTATTTTTTTCATGTAAATCTTTTTTCTCTATTCTTATTGGGGATGAACAATCCCATTATAGTCAGGTTCATTATGTGTGGAATTCTGCAGCTCCTCCTAAGGTGAAGGTGTTCTCTTGGATTGTAGCTCTCAACAGGCAAAACACTATGGACGTCCTTCAGAGAAGACTTCTTTTTATGGCCTTATCTCCTTCGATTTGTCATTTGTGTGGAAGGGATAAGGAATCGGGGGACCACATTTTCATTAATTGCCATTATTCTCGTAAAGTGTGGTGTTATTTCTAGGAATCCCTCTTTATCTACTTTGTTATGCTAGAGTCTGTGGAGGGCCTTCTCCACCAATGGAGTAGGGGGTGAAAGGGAGAAGTTGTTGTCTGTTTATCAGAGCTCTCGAGCAAGGCATTGTGTGGGGGCTATGGAAAGAGAGAAACATGAGAGTTTTTGAGGACAAGAAGCAGAACATGTGGGCGGTGATTGATTACATCATCTGTGAGGTTAGTTCTTGGATGCTAACTAATTCGGTCTTCAAAGATTGCTCTTTAAATGATATGGTTAGAGACTGGATTACTTGTATCTCAGTGTACCCTATTCTAAGGAACCCTCCTATCCTGGAGTGGGTTCCCCCCTTGTGGAGGGAAGTTCAATGTGAATTTTGATGGTGCATCTTTTGGAAACCCGGGGATGGCTGGTTTTGGGTGTGTTATGCGTGATTCTCAAGGTGCTATCATTCTTGTAAAAGGGGGCCCGATTGGCATAAGTGATGCTAACCATGCTAAAACCATTGGGCTGCTAGAGGCCCTCAGGATGCACAAGAGTGGTGACCACCAAGATTGTTATGTAGAAGGGGACTCTATGACAGTCTTGGGCTGGGGGAGAGGTCAAACACAAGGTTCCTGGAGACTATCATTTCATCTCCGAGATCAGAGATCTTTGTAGGGAAACTTCTGCTATTTTACAGCATGTCCCTAGATGCCAAAACTCGAAGGCTGATAGGATTGCCAAATGGAGTGCCCTGCAGCAAGATGTTTTCGTTGGGGTTCAAATGCCAAATTGCTAATGCCGGGGTGATTGCTTAGCTTTTTTGTGTCAGTTTTTGGATGGCCTTGCTGTTGTCTTGTATTTTAGTTTTGTTTTTTTCCCTTGTATTTTCTTGCCGTTTCCTTTTTCTCTATTTCAATAAAGATCGTTATTCATAAAAAAAAAAAAACTTCTAAAATCGAGATGAATCAAACTCCAGTTGCCGCCATACCCATTTGTACACTCAGATAGATGTTGACGTTATCCCTAGGGCTTGCTGAAGTTTGCAGAAAAGTTCCTTCCCCTGGCTGTTGATCACTTGCTCTGTTACTAAGATGATTTTCAGATTAGTTTGATTATTTTTAAAACATATGAGGGTGGATGTGGAATACCATCCTTACCCATGTATTTACATAAAAACCCAAATACATATAAGCTATAACATAAAAACCACTCTGCCCTTTATGCAACATACTTCAGCAATGAAGACCTAAGTATTAAGCTAGGTCGGAAGAAGGGTTGGGGATGGAATAAAATTTTTAAATGGACAAACCTTTCTTGTGGGACACACACAAAAAAATGTAATTTTTGGCTCAGGAATCTCACCCTACCACACATCATCCCAAAATCTAATCCTATTCCCCTACCTCGGGTCATACCTAATGTGCATTGAAAATTTTGGGAGAATGGCATGACAAAGGAACCTTATTACCCACTTTTGAATCCCACCCATTATGTTGTAACCCATACCTCGAGCAAACAATTGCATGCCAGAGACTGCCAGGTTCATGTGGGAACCTCCATAGCCATTTGGCCAATAGAGACACATTTAGCTCGTTTAGATGTCCTTATCTCAAACTAACCAATTCAATTGACCTACAAACTACTTCTCATTTGATGAGATGGTCTTTCCTAGTCACCAGGTTCCCAAAGGAAGTTGATTTGCATTTTTTCAATTGTTTTGAGAACCTTAGCAGGCATGGAAAGGTTTTAGGTTAGGGAGATTAGAGAAGGTGAATTTGATTAAGGTGATACCATCCCCTAAAGATATGTAATTTTTCCTCCACGAACTCAGCCACTTGGCCATCTTTTCTACCATGGGAGACCAAAAATCAGTGGAATGTGGGTTTCCCTCATGATTTTCTATGAGAAGTATTGGGATATATTGGGAGAGATGTGACGTCAATTATGGATGACTTGAATAGGCGTGCAACATGGAATGGAAATTCAAATGCTACCTTTATCACCCGAATTCCGAAAAGAAAAGGTGTGAAAGAATCGAAAGACGTAAGACCCATCAGTCTCATAAGTAGCATTTATAAGCTTCTAACTAAGATTTTGGCCAAGATACTTGACCTAGTGATGCCTAGTTTTATCTCTTCCTCTCAATGTGATTTTTTGCAAGTGAGGCAGATTCTAGGTAGCTCTTTGATTGTGAATGAGTGCATTGATTCTAGACAAAGATGGAGTACAGTTGGAGTGGTTTGCCACATAGATATGGAAAGGGTGTATGATGACATTAACTAGGAGTTTCTAGACTATCTTCTCTCTCGGATGGGCTTTGGGTTAAAATGGAGTTCGTGGATTCGGGTATGTGTGTCGACAGCTTCATTCTCCATATTGATAAATAGCTTTTCAGTTGGTTTTTCCAAAGCTCAAGGGGCATATGCAAGGAGATCCGCTTTCCCCCTTTCTTTTCATCACAGTTGCAAAAGCCTTGAGCAAATTTGTGGAAAAGGCATCAAATAGGGGACTGAAGGGAGGATTTCAGGTTAGTGATGAGTGGCAATCGGTAAGACTTCTTCAGTTCGGAGACAATTCTCTTTTCTTTTATGATGTGACAAAGGAGTGAAGGACGAGATGCAGGCCATTAGGTGCATTCTTGTTACTTTTGAGGCTGTTTCTTGGTTGAGGATTAACCTGGAAAAAAGCAAGCTCTTTGGTGTGGGGGTTATCTTCAATGAGAAAATGGCTATCTAGAAGTCTGGAAATAGGTCAGTGAAGCTGAGTATGGAAGCAAAGATAATGGTGGAACAAAAAGAAGTGGGCACAACGGTATGGAAAAAGCAGATCAAAGCTGTATAGTGTCTTCCTCCCCATTACGAAGTTCATAGTTGGAAATCGAGCAAAGGTGCAGTTATGGACAAATGTGTGGTGCGGAGTCCTTTCCAGTTTTGGTTAGCATAACACAGGTGCATCGGTCTAGGATTATGCAGATGTCAGAGGTGGTTAACCTCGTGCCCAAGTTTTAGAACAAACTTAGTGACTGGGAGATTGACTTAGTGTCTAGCCTCCTTGCCTGCCTTCAAAATGCTTCGGTATCTAGTGATGACAATGTTATAGTGTGGTGTCCCAAGTCAAAGGAGGTGTTGTCAGTGAAGTCTTTCTACAAGTCCTTGGTGCCAAGTGTCGCTTCCATACTTCCTACCAAGTCTTTCTACAAGTCTTTGTATTGTTTTGGGGGATTCCTTGACCCCTCTTTGTCTATAAATTATTTTTCTCATCAAAACACACACACACACACAAAAGTGGCTTTCTTTGTTTGGTTAGTGGTGCAGAAGAAGATCCTAATGTGGATAGTTTGATTCCAAGAATCCTCGTCATGCTAAATAAATGTTGCTAGTGTTCAAAAGATGCGGAGTCAGTTAACCATTTACTCATCCACTGTCATATGGTCTCTAGCATATGGAATACATGCATTAGTAGAATTGGTATAGTGTGGGTGCTGTTACCAAAACATTTCTAAGAGGTAGGTAGTCAAGATGTGGAGCTGGCTGCCAAAATGGTCTCTAAGCAAAAGAGTTCTGATTTTATGGCATCTTGTTTCCGTTGTCTTGAGTTGGGAGATTTAGTGAGTGTGCAATGATTCCGTATTTGAAAGGAAGAGACCGGCAAAGTAACTGAGAAGATTCTAGCCTCTTTGTTTCTTTGGTTTTACCACTTGGATGGTATTAGAGTAATTCGTTTTCAGGATCTCAGTTTTGATTGGGAAAAGATTGTATTTGATGATGCTTAATCTTTTGTTTTGTAACCTCTGGGTGCCTTGTATACATGCAACTTCCTTTTAATAAAATTATCCTTATTTATCATAAAAAATGTTATCAATGTGAAGAGGTATTGGTAGTTTCAACTTTAGCTACTTTTTTTTTGGGCCTTCTATATGGGCTTGTGAATGTTCTTGAAAATGAATTCCATTCATGTTTCTGTTAGGTTGATAAAGCTTTGCAAAGTATGGAAGACGAAGCTGAGCGTATTTACAAGGATGAACGTGGATTGCTTCTTGAAGATGAGGCTGCATCAACAAGAGATGCTATGTGAGTATCTAGTTCACAAATTCTCTTTTCTTCATGTTATCTATTGGAGTCAAAGAACTAACCATTAGTCTCTTACAATTTTTTTACTTCTCTTACTCAATTTTTGATGTTCTTGTTCCTTATATCAAGAGGAATGCTAGGATGCAATAGGGAAATCTTGAAATTTTAGGATTTCGTTCTATTTTCAAGGGTAATCGGAATGGAATCTACATAGAAAGAAATATTATGAAATTCCAATGAGATAGGAAATATTAAAGAATTATAGAAGTAAAAGATTAAGGAAGAGAGTACCGGAGAAGAAATAAGAAAGAAGACAAAACTGGAAATCATTAACCTGATTATATTTCTATTTTGAATTTTCTTGGATTTCATCAGAAATCTCAAAATTTCAATGAAATTCTAGAAAATGGTTTTAAAGCCAGGTTGAAACCTATTTCAAAACTGAGATTTAAAGCCTAGTGCAGTCTTGCACCATCCTACTGAGAAACAAAACAAGTAACCTGCAGACCTGGTAGCTGACTCTTGCTATTGTTTACACTTGAATAAAAATAAGAAAAGGTACTGGTAACTGCTTGAGCTGGTCAGCCAATGAATTGGCTGGCTGACCTCCTTGCTAATGATGGATTAACTTCGTCCCAGTTGTCTTGTGGCTTGTGGGTCTTCTATTTTAATGTAATCTTTTAGCAGTTGGGGCCTGTTTCCTTGATGTGGGCTGATGTCTTTCTTTTCTTGTGTCCCTTATTAGACATTCTTTGTTACTGTAAGAAATATTGCATGAGCTGGTCATTGGATTCACTGTTTTGTCTTTTTGTGGGGTTCTGCACTTCTGTGTTGCTTTCTAGCTTTCTTCCTCAAACCTTTCAATTGAGTAGTAGGTAGTGATGCGGGAGCATACCATGTCAAGAAGAAGAAGCTAGAGGATCATGGATAGTCTTCTTTGTCAAGTCTAGTAGCGTAGTTTATTTTTTCTGTTATTTTCTTATTTTAAAAGCGTTAGTTAGTGGTAATTTTGTAATAAGGCCAATAGTGCCATGGTTAGTGTAGTTTTTTGGGGTTTTTAGTTGTAATCCCATTTGGTGGGTTTTGGATAAAAAAGGGGTCCCAAGTAAATATATTGACATAGTTAAGGATATGTGTGATGGAGCGATAGCCAGTGTTAGGACAACCGGGGGAGAGACAAGTGAGTTTGCGATCACAATAGGGTTGCACCAAGGGTCAGCATTGAGTCCATACCTTTTTGTTTTAGTTATGGATGAGTTGACTAGGCGCATACAG
>JAOXJP010127400.1:3623-13689 GCA_025762735.1 Platanus orientalis | reverse complement strand
CCTCACCTCCACCAACCACCTCACCCCCTTCTACCTCACCCTCTCCACCTCACCCCCTCCATCCCACCTATAAATACGCCCCATTTCGTCCAAAGGGAGGGGGGAGAAATTTCTGAACAAGAAAAAATCAGAAAAGAAAGAAAGAAAAGAAAAGAGAGAAGACAAAGAATGAGAAAAAAGAAGAGAGAAAAAGAAATAAGGAAAGAGAAAGTAAGGAAGAAAAGCTCTGTTCCCAGGTTGGTACCCTCCCCCCTCTTCATTTTCTTGTCTCCTTAGACCCCTCTTGTTGTGATCAACCCACCCTTGAACCCAGTTGAGTAGCCTCATGGTTAGACATAGGGGAGACAAGTCTGTCTCCCCTTTTTCAGCTTTATTTTTAAACATACTACAGTGCAGGGACCATAAGTCCCTCCACACTTCGAATTTGTTGCCCAAATTTGAACTGAAAATCACTGACATAATGATTTACCGGCCCACCCAATGTGAGCCCCATATCACATCATTTCACCCCTAAGATGGGTTCCACTTGCTCACTAAAAAAGGGTGTTCCCCTCTATCCAGATTGAACATTGAGAAATGCCCGAATTTTAACTCTGTTTGTAAAATTGTTTTTTTGATTGATTCTTATTTTAGTTATTATTTAACATGTTTATACACTTAATTTAATTTTTGTTGTTCATTTTATTAACTTTAGGGCATTTTACCATGATTTCTTTTAAACTAAAATTCTGTTGTTTCTATTTTGTGTAAAATTTAGCTATCCATCTTGTTTTCTAAATAACTTTCTATAGACTTTATGTTTTTCTCTAAATTTTTAAAGTAGCGTAATAACATCATAAATTTGATCTCCACCAAATGTGAGCCCAACCCCACGTGTATAACACTTGGAATAGGCCCCACAACCCCCGGATTTCATAGAGGTCTGTGTTAAACTGCACAGAACCCACACCCTTTGGAAATTCTAAAAAGGTTCTATCCTTAGCCAATGGGTATAAAATTTTTCAAAGAAATACCTGAGGTCTTAACCTATCCCTCCATAAAATGTGAGACCCATTGGACCTCGGAAGGTGGCCCAAAAACCAAAAACATCAGGTTGTTGGACTGCTGCCCAGAACCAGTATACCTAAAAAGCTTATACGCCTGAACTTTAACTGAGTACAAGAACTCGCCATCGAGTCCTTCCTTGGCATACATGATTTGATGAATGTCTTCATCAAGAATTTTTCTATCTTGGGTTGGCCATTCCTAAACGGATGACCACTCCATTTTGCTCCAATTCCTTTCTCTTGAAGGTAATACTGCCCCCCAAAGCACATTATGGGGTTCACCCTTTCTTGGGACAAGACCGTCGATGTGGCCCAAGTCGTCTTGATGAGCCATTTTGAGCCCTCAGAATGATATGCTAGGATCGCAGGACCTCGTTGTAGTGAAACCTCCAAGGTTAGCATGTAACTTTCAAAACCGACCCATTTTTTACTCACCATAAAGGCTGGGTCCTTTAAGGCTATGTTCTTTGGTTTAAGGTGAATATCCTTTTGTTTCCCCTTAGACTCTTGATCTTTCTAGCTTTAAGTTTTTCCCCTAAGTTAATCTTGACCTTTGGTAAAGAACTTACCTATTGTCAGTTACTAATGCACTACCCTAGTTGTGCCTTAGTTGTTGCAACGCCTTTGACATCTTGATCAAGTACTCTTTTGTTTTGACACTCTGTTTCTATATAACAAGAATTACGATGACCAATTTTTCCCTAGGGAAAAATTGTTTGCTTGTTCCATACTACATTGACCGTGGTTATGTCAACGCTTACTGGCTTCAAGACCATAGTAAGTAGCCCTCATCGTGTGACTAGACAGCCTTTGTGCTCGATGGTCACTGTACAACCTTCCGTGGTCACTTTACTTATCTTGACCGTATTTATATCTACTTTTATTGGGGTAGATTTAACCTTGTTTCCTTTTTCATGGTGCATTGGTCGACGTGCCAGTTCACCCACCTTTTTTACTTTTCCTTCTATTACTTCTTTAATTGCAATTGGGTTAATGTTGATTGATACATCACGAGGCTCTACCTCTTTTCCCCCCTCATAGATAGTAGACTACCTCTCGATTTCTAGTTCCTTAGTCCCTCGAGGGCCGGTGTTGAGCTCAATGTGCTATGTTCAGTAGGAAACTAGTTTTTCCCACTTCATAGCTCACCACATGGTCACTTATCTACTTGTCTGAAGATTTTCCTAGCATGTGTCTCATGCAGTCATCTCTTTGTTTCTTTTTAGCACCTTGACCTAGTATCGACTTCATGCCCTGATCATCGCTTGATCGAACTAAGGGCTTGAATCCTATTTTATGATCTCGAGAATGTAAATCTTGCTTATACGAAGGGTGCCTATCTTTCTAGACCATATCCTCGTATGGCTGTCGATAAGAATTGTATCGACTCAAATGACTCCCTTGAGATACGCAAATTAAACTTTTTAATGGTTGATTTTTCACTAGGATATAGTTATCCTTTTGATTTCTCCCAATATAGAAAATTCATAACTCAACTTGACCGATTGTAACCCGATGGAGATTGTTCCTCAGGGCCATTCACATGTTATTGAGTATTTCCATTCAGGTTTCCAATCGGGGTTCCAAGTGGTTGGTTATGGAGATGAACCGCTACTCGACATTTTCCCTCAAATCCTTTCAAGGTTTCAGGTATAGAGCTATTGAGCATTCTCTCTTCAAACCCTTCTTAGGCGTTATGCCCTAGCCTAATCTCAGGCTTACCTTGTTCAACCATTAAACGGAAAGTTTTAGCAATTACCTTGGCCAACTTGTCATATATGTCATGCTCACCATCAGACTCCCAAGGGTTTTTTGCAACTAGACTTCCCATATAAAGGATCACTTCGATCTTCCAAGGTGTTGAATGTTTCTCCCCTTCAAAGTGAGCTCCCACTGTGGTCGCCAATCTCTATGCTGGTAGGAAAATTTTCTTCTTCCTCACGTGGTCTTGGGTATGGTTAACCTAGAGTGCTAGGCTAGGGTCGATACATGCTTTAATAAAGATGACTTTTCTAAGACTTCAAAGGGGAAGAATTGAAAAGAGACCCAACTTTGTTAATGCAACGGAATGGTAGCACAGTACAAATGCCTCATTTGACTCAAAGGATCACCAACCTTTTTGGAAAGGTCACACCACTCAATAACAAGCAAGTTGATGATAGAAACTAGGAATGAACCAGGTTCACCCCTTCTTAAATTGAATTACAGACTAAGTTAAATTACTTCTTCTCCTAAGATAGACCAACTCCTACTCCTAAGATAGAAATAAAATTTGATGTTGATGTTAGAGATCCCTTCTTCTTCTTCTTCTTCTCATCCATTTATATCAAGCTAAATAGTTACAATGGTTGTAACTTGTTCTTCATGTCGTTGGGCAGTTTTTCTCCACTTTCCACTCCTCTTCATTGTTATAGTCACTTTTCCATGTTGTGGCGTAGTGGGGTGTGTAGTGGTCTTGTCTAACCTACTTCATGGAGATGGTGATCTGCCTTAATTGTACGCCAATTGTCATGACACATGTCTTAATGATGGCTCCATCATGTGTTCACGTTTATGGCTCTATTTTTGGATCCATTAAAATCCATTATTGCTCCTTTGTAGACAGATTTTTAGGATGGTGCCAACAAATTGAATGAAAGACTAGTACAATCTAAGAGTCTAAGTCCAAGTCAAGAAACCAAATTCTAAGTAAATTGGCGAAGTTATAAGCATAGTTTAATATTTCAAGGGTTAAGGCATACGTTGGGAGATTTTCAAAGTTGTATCAAGTTTCAAGTATGATGCCCTATAAGCTTTATAGTTGGCTTTAGCTTGTTTAAGTTATGATTCTAGTTTTTTATTTATTATTTATTATTATTATTATTATTGTTGTTATTATTGGTCTTTGCAAATTAATAGTTAGGTAACAAATGTTGGAACAACTTTTGCAAGTCATAAAATTTTCAGTCTTTGTTAGACATCTCAGCAAGCTTGTTTGACTTCCCCTTCACTGCCTTGTGTAAACCCTATTAAAATAGCATGTCTCGAAACTTAACTTGTCATAAATTTTCCACATTACACCTTGCATTATAAACTTTTACAGCCATTGCAAAAGCCTAACCGAAGCTCTAATACTAGTTTGTTATGACATAATGAATTGAATTTAGGTTAACAACAACAAGAAACAAAACAAAAAAAAAAAAATAAGAAAGATGTTGGAAAATGAACAATACTTGGACCAAATGTAAGAAAATAAACAATGCTCTAATACCACATGTTAAAAAATGAGCAACTAAAATCCATAGAATCTTTGGTATAACATACATATATAAAAATAAATAAATAAGCCAATAAGATGGATGAAAAATGTCCTTAAGAAAACCACGAAATGATCTTTCCATACCTGCAATTATATCTTTCTAAGAGGATGATTTTCAAGACATTGAAATGCAACACTTGGAATGTCTTATTTGGAAGAGGCGTACTCTCTCTTATACCAAACCTTGAACTGTTGATGGAAGATTTAAGTATATATTTAGTGAGAGAAGGGAGCAATCCTTTTATTGAAAAATTTGTGGTCATATCAAAGGTCATCCTATCAATGGCCTCTATCAATGACCACATCAAATGTCTCTCCATCAATTGTGTAGAAAACACCAAAAGGTGTTTCCTCTCCCAAACTCAATATGCTTAGGAGGTTCTTTAATGCGTCAAAATGACTAACTCCAAGTCCATTTCTAATCCAATGACAATTAAATCTTAGAGTTCTTCTCTCATTGATTATTTTCATGATCCCATATATTATAGAACTATTGTTGGGGAATTTCAGTATCTTACATTTATCAGACATGACCTATCATATAGTGTCAACTTAGTCTGTCAATTCATACACCAGTCCACTATGGGTCATTTCCAAGTGGTGAAATGTATTCTATGTAATGTTTAGGGAATAATAGACTATAGAATTCATAGCCTTAATCAACATTTAATCTATATAGATTTTCAGATGCTGAATAGGTTGGCTTTCCTATCACTAGGCAATCAATTTTGGGTTACTGTTCTTTTCTCAAGAACAATTGTATTATATGGAATGCTAAAATGCAACACACTATATCACATTCTAGTGCAAAGGCAGAGTACCACTCCTTGGCCTCTACATCTAGGAAACTTACTTGGATATTGTTCATTCTTCGTGATATTGGAATCTCTTTTTTATAGCCACTGGTTCTATTTTGTGATAATATAAGTGCACTGTGTATGATTGTAAATCCAATATTCCACACTCACACAAAACACACTGAGCTAGACTATCACTTTTTCCATGAAAAGGTAGCCTTGGTATTGTTCATTACTAAGTTCGTTCATTTGGATTCCCCAAGTAATAAATATTGCCACTGGCTAAAAATGTTTTTTGTATGTTAGCGATCAAACTTGGATTTTTGCTCCATTGCAGCCAAGTTTGAGAGGGAGGGAAAGAGATGATGATCCAGATCCAATGATGCAAACAAAGAATAAACATATGGATACACTAGACAGGTAGCCAATACAACTGCATTTCTTTGATTTCCTACTCTTTAGGAAATTTTCTCAAACAAATCTATCATTATGCATCGTATTTAGTCTTTCGATTTCATACTCTTTAGAAAATATTAACTTTAGAAAAGCTTGTTGTATCTATAAAGAATTCTACTGTAATCTTTGTAATCCCTTTATATAATAAAATCACATGTTAACTCCCTTCTCATGTTGAGAGAAAAAAATTATATTGTGTATTATCTTTTTTACTCAGATGTAGACGGAGTACTAGACCCAACCGAATTCAGATTCTCATAGAAAGATATAAACATGTCCTAAGTTTTATAAAAGAAAAAAAAAAGTTAAATTTATACCTATCTAAGCCTAATCCCATATATGCGACCCATATTCTACATGTCTTCCAAAAGGATCCTAAATTCAGGATCCGTATCCTTAAAGAATGAGAGTGTTAAAAATCAAGCTTTTAGTCTTAATTATCTTTTTCTTTGTAAACTTATATGATCATTAGGCCGTTTCCCGATGGCGCAATAACATCAACAAGCAAAGACGAGGATAGTCATCTCGGAGGAGAGGCAACCCAAACATGACTGATTTTAGTCAAGTTGATTACATCAAACGTTAATTAAAATAATTATTTTATGTTCATAGTGCCTCAATGTTCTACACATAAAAGTTGAAATCCAGCTTTTATTCATACGCAGGTCCAGAATCAGACTGAATCGACCACGGTTGGTTCTTGGGTCAACTGATCTGTTTGATTTGGGTTTTGGACTTCAATTTTTCGCTAATGGTCTGTGGCAACTGGCAACTGTCGTAGGCCTGACGGCATTGTCCATAGTCGATGGTCTAATATCTTGGAGTGGAGTTCAACCCGGCCAGTGAGACCTGGGTTGGACTAGGGGCTGGCCTGGGTTAACACAGTTTAACTATCTGGATTGCCGGGTTGTCTGAGTTGGATGCATATTTGGTTTAGCATAAACTTGCGCCATTAATGGATTTAGTTCCCAAGTCCCCTCTATTCAGCCCGTCCAGCTTGGATTCTTAACATTGCCATAGAACTCTCTCAAAAGTGATGCTTCTACATATCTCTGAGTTGCAAATGAAGAGAACATGAGATACCCAAAAAGATCTAAAAAGAAGTTCTTTGGCCAATACTTTCATATAGCCTCTCTTAAATTTGATCGAAAGTTCCATGAACTAGCCTATGCTTGACTAGCCCAAATTTGGTTACCTGTGGCCAGGAGATGATCCTTTTGGGACTGGCATACATACATACATACATACATACAAGCTTACGTATGCACATACACATAATACAAGTATGAAATGTTTGAAAAGTGGCAAAAACCAGAATTCTAAGATTGGAGTTCAACATTTTAATGGGAATAACTAGATGAATGGTTCAATGGTTGGAAAAAATCTTATTAACATAAAAGGAGCAAAATCTACAACTTAATTTCGATGAATTTAATGAAAGACTGATAAAAGGCAAGAGTCTAAGTCTAAGCAAGGGGAACCAAATTCTAAGTTAAGGGGCGCATTTGTAAGCGAATCTACATATTTCAAAGGTAAAAGCTTAGAATGGAGAGAATTTCAAAGTTTTAAAAGGTTTCATGTATAACGTTGTAGAAGTTTTAGAGTTGGCTTGGGCTTGTTCAAGTGTTTCATTTGTTTTCCCGGTCGTCTACAAACCGACAGTTTGAGTTAAAAATACTGGAGGGTTGGTCTTCTAAGCATTGCTATTGACGAATAAACTTCCACCCAGTAATCCATTTGTTTTTTTCTATTTTATTTATTTGTTTGTGTGTAAAGCACATAGTAATTCATGTTTTTGTATTTTGAAGTTAATCGTTTTATATATATCTAGAGTTAAATCAGTTTAGGGTTTGGGTAGGAAGCTTCATATCCAAACATGCCCTAGTGTGAAAGTTAACCAAAAGGTCGAGGAAAAAAAAGAAAAGAAAAAGAAGATAGCCCAATGGACTGCAGTTGTTAAGGTTGTCAAGAATAGTCGGCATTATTTCCAAATTTTAACAATTTTACTATATTATTATAAACCCAGCAAATGGACGACACCCTCTGGACTAGCCGAATGGTGGAAAGACTAGGCCAGGCCAAGTTCTATTCTAAGCTGTCCATCAAATACGCAAAGCCTATTTGAAGTGGACCGTTTAGTGTTCGAGGTTCCGTGTCTTTAATTTGGACCATCACGGTCCAAGCTTCAAACGCGAACAAGTCAACAAATTGAATTTTAACAAGAGACAACAGTAGCAAAGCTGTCTATATAAAGCTCCATCACCATTCTCATAATCTCACTAAATTCTATATAAACCTGTCCCGCTTTAGACGTAGGAAACAACTCAAGTTCACGTTCAAAAGCTTAAACTTCTCAAATAGAGATGGCTTTTCATGGAAGAAATCTCTACATAGTAGTGCTACTCATTGTCTCAATTTTCATGATCTCAAGTTTCCAACAACTTGCCGCAGTGAGACCTTTGGAAGGAGAAGAATGGCTGAGGAAAGATGGTCTTGTGTTACAGTCCCTACCGTCGGGTCCTGTGCCTCCCACAGGTCCTTCATGCAGCACCACCGCTGGAAGTAATTGCCATCGCTAATGAGACTCTTGATGATCTTGGACACTAGATTTTGATTGGTGTAATAATGGAGATAGACTAATTACTATAGACAGTGATATATATCACAACTTTTTTTTCCCCCTCTGTTGCTTGCTTGGGAACAACCAATTCTAGACATGTCCTGGTCTTTGAATTGATTTCTTTTTCTTTTTCCATTTGGCTTATGTACTGGAAATAAAATTTCTAAGACTAATGATACCGCATGAATTTAGAATATGAAGAAAAGGATTCAAAAGTCAATTTACATGAGATAAGTCAATCAAGGTTGCTGGCATCTTGTATTAGTTTCTATATTAACAGTAGCCATGATTAACGGTATACTCATGAGGGCAGTGTTACAAAATTATTCCTCTTCATTTACCTTGTATTAATTTTCGTTGGTTTCAAAGTTCTAAGATCATCTCCAATTCGATATTTAGCAGAACATCAAACGCTTACAGAAGAGGATCCTTTTGGGTACTTTAATCATATAACCAGATGTGGAGTTACGGACCTGACCCGACCCGACCGGGTTCAGTCTTCATAACAAGATCTAACCCAGATCTAGTCTGTGAATTAATTGAATACGAGTTGGATCTATATACCTGTTTTAAGCTATTAAAAAGAAAAAAATCAAATACCAATGTTGTGCGGAAGCCTAGATTTGGAATTCATATGCAACAAAATAGAAGAAAATAAACAGTGAAAAACCGCAATCACACAAAGAACAAAACAATTTACGTAGTTCAGCTTGAAGCCTATGTCTACGGATGAAAACAACAATTGAGATTTCACTATGAACGAAACACAAGGGAGATTTCACTATGAACAAAATAGAGATTATAATGAACAGTGCAATGGCACGAAACCCAAATTGGGTTGGATCATACCCCAAATCGGGTCAAGAATACCCTATTTATTGCATTGCTCACCTTTGCCCATAAATGGGTTATATCGGGTTTTTCTCCAGATCATCATCTGGGTTACATCTTGGGTTGAATTCTAGACACTTACCCAATAACCTACCTAAGCCTAATCCCATATACCAAGCCCATATTCTACAGAAAGAGTCATTCAGTAGAGATTGTAATCAAAGTCGATCAAATTAAACTAAAATTTTTCCGTTGTAGTCATAGTGCCTTTATGTGTTACCACAAAAAATTCGAATCCGGGTCTTGTGTACCTAGTCTAGAATCAGAATGAACCAAGTGTGGATCTTGTATGATCTGGTCCAGCTGAGTTGTTTTGTCTGTAACATTGATGTTTGGTGTTGTCAATGGCTATGTAGCATATGTCGAGGTCTTAATGGCATTGTCCATAGTTCATTGTTTAAAATCCTGGACTAGAGGCAACTCGGTCAGTTGGGTCAGACCAATATGGCCAGACTGGAAGCTGACCTGGATCAACCCAATGAATGTAACTGATCACAAAATAAAACCAAAAAAACGAATCTCCAATATTTAGCATCAGTAAGCAGCATAGTTTTGAGAACCGGACCGGATCAAGCTCTCTGACCCAGTTTAATTGGACCCAGCACCCTTAACGGTTCTATAGAAGCTCAGAAACGTAATGTTTCAAAAACTGCATATAACCAACAAAACCGGACAAACCGATAAAAACTGGCCAGATTTTATGAACCCGGATCTAATAAAACCAACTCGTTATTTATTTATTTGTTAGCAAATTAAGAAGAAAAAATTTAGAAATGTGTCTTTCTAAATTCCAATCCCACTTTCCAAGAATTGTTTTATTTTTTTGGTATTTTATTACTTTTTTTTGGTATGTCTGAAAATAAAAAAGCTAGTCATAACCTTTCTAATGCATTATATGATTGTTTTATTTTTTGGTATTTTATTATATTTCACTTAAGATTGAAGCGAACCACGGTTA
>JAOXJP010127389.1:0-13689 GCA_025762735.1 Platanus orientalis | reverse complement strand
TCTCTAAAAAACCAAACCAGTTTGAGAGTCAATCCCTAGACCTTCGGGTCTAGCCAGGGTCGCAAGGCCTATAATCCTTTTTTCCCTTGGAAATGAGGCAAACGTCCAACCCCGTTTATAAAAACCCAAGTTGGCAGTGACTCCAAACATAAGCCCTAGGCCAACCCACGTTGGCCAAGCTTCACATCCTTTAAAGTGGGGTGGACAGACCACCCGGTCTTTCTACGATGTCCACAATTTGCAATAGAAGTTTTCTGATTAGCAAATTACTTGTCTATGAACCAATCATTGACCACGAGGTTCCTTCATGCACTATAGTGTTACCTATAGTAGAGCAGGAGTAGGGTTGATAAGTTCCCTAAGATTATTTCATTTAGTATTTTTAATCTTAAGTGTTAATGTGCATAATTGTAATGAATGGAATAACTATAAATGAATTTCTTGATAAAGTAAATGTAAGTAATCAAACACAATCAATAAGCACACAACACAAAGAATTTTATAGTGGTTCGGCACAACAGCCTATGTCCACTCTTAAAATCTCACAACCAAGCTATATAATTTTATTAAGATTGAAATAGTATAATCAAGGTCAAATTTAAATAAAAGCCTAATTACTTGTAATGCAAGCCAATCTACACTATGTGTCTCCAACGAGTGTTGTCCATACTTCCAAAGTCTCTAGCGGAAGTGCCAAGTCTACACTATCGGTGTTTTCGATGATAGTGATTGGTCTATTTCTAATGTCTCTAGTGAGAATGGTCTACCACTTTGATAAGGTACTTATGTTTAACTACTAATGTCTCTAGTGGTAGTGTTCAAATCTCCCAGTGTCTCCGACAGGAGTATTCAAAAGTATATAAAAGTCAATTTTAATCGAAGCATAGGCTTACCTTTTTTAAGGTTGATGTAGCATTTATCCACAGTTTGGGAATACTCCTTGAGCAAGATAAAACTATTTAATCCCATGTGAGTTTCCCTTCAGACAACTCTTAAATCCCACCTCTTGAAGATTTATCTTAGCAGGGATAAAGAGGGGCCTTTGATTGGTCTATATCTTATTTAGGTATATGGATTAATAAGCACAAAGTTGGAGAACATAATCTCTCTTAAGAACACCAAAGTTTTGAGCAAAATGTATTTAGCGTGGTTCTAGACTAATTACCTTTCTTCGGCGCTTATCCTTATTTATAATATACGTAAAGTTATAGTGTCTATAGGATAAGAACAGTTTCTAATGGTCAAATCATGTCCACCATTGATTTGTTTCAAATTTTAAAGTTTTTAAGTCAGTTTAAGCATTTCTGTCACTTTGGATCGATCATGGATTGATCCTAGTGCTTAGATCTTAGCAAAACAACTCAAGAATCCCTGGGTCGATTCAAATAAGTTGGATCGAACTAGGGGCTTTGGATTAATCCAAAGTCTCTATAATCCAAAAAAGATGTCTAGAAAGGCTATAGAGATTTCGGGATCACCCCTCCAAGGTTCGGGAAGGTCTATAGACCTTTGGAAACCTTTGTTATACCTTTGATTCATTGTAGCCAAGCCACATTACTTGATTTACCTTTTGTGAGCTCAAAGTAAAGTGTGAATCATTTGGAATGATTTTCAAGTTCCTGGTTGACTTTCCTTGAGTTAGTTTTTCACACTTGAGGCAGTTCTTTATAAAGCTCAAACCAAACAACCTTCTAGACTCTTACATATCCTAGTCTATACAATGCTTGTATTTTACAGTTCATGGAATTTACAACGTTTACATTCATAGCCTCTACAAGAGGGTCTCGTTGGTTGCTCCAATTTTGGTTTTATGAGTATTTACCTAATCTAAAATGTTGTTCCACATCTATCTCCGATCTTAAATTTGATAAATCTTACAGCCAAATGTAGGCCAATGTTGTAGCTTGCCTAAGCATAAATTCATATGCTGCCTTGATGTGTTTGACAATTAGAAGAGCACCACTTATGCAGAAATTGAAAGGATTAAATGCCGATCTTCAAGTAAATGATGTGGGTGTACTATTGGCACATCTTAAAATTCGGCACACACTCATCAACAAGTTGAAAGGTGCACACATTGAAGACCCCCAATTGGTAAAAATCATGGAAGAAGTATACAAACCTAGGGACAACACCTCTCTTAATTTACATTCACATGGGAAACCTCCCCAACTATATACGTACATGAAACATCACCTCCCATCTATATTTGTACATATGTAGGAGAACACCTGTTCCCAATTATCCATACACTTGAGACACGACCTCCTAAACCAAATCCTCTAGAACGATACCATATGTAAGACCCCGCGTTGCACTTAAAGGGTGAAAAATATAATCTAAAGGGGACCCTCTTTGATGGGTCCATGCTTTTGGATTATTAGACATTCATTTCCCCTTTGTATATTTGGGTGAGAGGGCACCCTAGTGATATTTTCATTTTGACTCATGTCTATTGGACTATTGTGATATTTATGGCTTTTAGACTATTCTTCCACATTTTTTATATGAACATATGAGATAAGTGAATATTGAATACGCTTCCACAATTATTGAAATGTGATTATTGAATTAAATGGACATAAGGTAAATTAAATGAGAACTATGTGGACTATTGGATCTTACTTGTGGGCCTATGATTTGGGTAATCTTATGTGGATTATTGGATTTGTGAATAGTAACGAATACGAATCCAAATCTGGGGCTTTGCGGATCCACATCCGAGTCCAAGTTCAGGGGTGTTAAACTAACAATATTAACGGTATGATTTAATAAATTAAAACCCTAGCTTTGATTACCTCAACGACAGTTAGCTCTAGAAGCTTTCGATGTGGTTTCACAGGATTGAACCTATTAATCACAACTCTTTAGTAAGGATGAATCCTTTGTTCAATAAGAGAATCATGATTCAAGCCCCTTGTATGCAGCAATCAAGATTTTTAGAGTAATAGATGAGATTTCTCTTATTCACTTTGAGTGCTCTCTTTCTCAATATATTTCTCTTAAAAAGTTCTTCGAATTTTGTTCAAGATTATATATATATATATGATCTCAAAAACCCTAGAGAGACATACCAAATTTGGCTAAAAAAGATTGCAAAATCATGGAAAATAATTGACAAAAATAATTTGTTTCCACTTATGATTGGTCATGTCCTCAATCAAGACTGGTCACAGCATCCACCCTTCGGGGTGCCTTCTGCCTAAACGGTCATTATTGAGGCATGACCAGTCCCAACTTTTGGGGTGATAGAACTCAGAGGTTCCGTCATGACCGGTCCCGCCTAGGACCATGACCGATCATGGCACCCACCCCAAAAGGGTGTTCTACCTGACCGGTCCTAATGGGTCCCTGACCAATCATCTTTTGTTGAACTTGGTGCTTTTGACTTCTTTTTGTCTAGTCTCTCTACCATTTGATGTGGGGACTTGTTTTAAGACCTTAGGAGGTCTCCAACTCAATCCATGCTATGTTTTGGGTAGGTCTTAGTATGTATACCAATTTTACCTGTTCACAAACCTTTTTGATCTTGAAGAGAAATATCAAATCTGAAGAGGGCTTTGTTTTTCTGATTGTGAACCTTCAAGTGCAGTTGATGTGCCTTGAATTTTTCTTCATGTGTTCTCACAGTGTGCTTCATTTCTTGATACATGTAAAACCTTTTACCCACACACACTTGCACTACACATCTATATTTTGACATAGGCTTGACAATACATTAACAAAAGCATGCTTGAGAAAAGGTATATGTTTATTGTTGTGGTTGTAGGACTCAAAGAACATCAATATCCATGAAAGCCAAGCAAAAGAATGCGCTCCCAAGATCAGCTTGTATTTAGGGGGAGTGTTATGTGTTATTCAGGGGGTGTTTATAAATTTTATTTCAAATGTAATTCAGTATAAATCATTAGTATCATTGTAAAATTTGTATATATTTGAGTGAGTTGTAGGTTTTGACATGGAATTGACAAAGGGGGAGATTGTTGAGAAATTGTTAATACCATGCCAAAAGAATGAATCTAGAATATGAATTGTGTGTGAAGAAAGTACAATTAACAAGGGTTCATCATGTCCAAGAACAAAGATCATGAAAAGTTAAATTGAAGAAGCTCCACCTACACCCAGAAGAAAGCCAAAGAAGGTTTCTAAGTTTCATAGGTATATGGTAAAGGTGTACATTCTAAAATTCACAAAGACCAGCCAAAACCTAGGTTAGAACTAGTAAGAGACCTTTCCCTAACCTTATATATGGATCTTGTAGCTTGCCAGAAAGTTGTAGAACAAAAAATGAACAAAACAGGTAAAAATAGGATTTCAAGCACCTATGATCGATCATAGGAAACCTGTCGCGCTCCGAAACCCATACCAGATGGGCCATGAATTTTGGCACATGACATTAAACATTCATTTATACATTCTTAACCTATAAATTTCATATAAAATTTTCACTCATTCTTTTCATTCATACACAGCAGAATTGTATATCATAAATCATAATCATCCATGTCTCATAATCAAACTATAATAAAATTTCTATAATTCCATAAACTTGAAAATAATCCATAATCATGTACTAGCATTCTCATTCACATAAAGTAATAGTCTGATATAAATTAAACCATCATCTAAAAATCAAATATCAAGCCTGAACCAAAATCCACTAATTTATTACATTCTTTTCAGATAAACTGAAATAAAATATTAAACTAAAATAAAATAAAGTCTCCATGTTTCATAGCATAAATCCAATCTTCTAACTGTCCAATCCAGCCTACCAGTACCATTTTGCAACCATCTCCTCATCATTTGTGGTGCCAAATTTGGGGTGAGCTTGACAAACTCAATGGGCGACAATAAACTAAAACGGATCAAGACTTTTGCACGAATTAAAACAAAACAGATAATTGCATATTTTTTAACAATTTACAGAACTGGACAGTTAACATATATAATATTTACTGAACTAAAAGTATTAAAAATACATATATATAAACAGTCTTAACAGAACAAAACAAGTGCATATAACTGAATTGAATAAAACTAAACATGTAAAACATATACATAAGCCAATACATATAACAATTACATAAGCTAATCTAGATAATAGTTATACCATTTAATCCCCAGTGCAAAGGGCCAGTCACACCATATAAACCCAGGTGAGAAGGGTCTAGTCACACCATTTAGTTTTCGATGAGAAGATTTTAGTCACACCATTTGTTCTTCGGTGAGAAGAGTCCAGTCACATCATTTAGTCTCTAGTCAGAAGAATCTAATCACACCATTTAACCTTCAGTGAGAAGAGTGTCATCTTTCATCTCCCTTTATGATAAAAGGTGGCTTATTATAAAACTTTAATAGAAAATTATCAACAATAACAGAAAACAATAGCAATTGTCGTATAGAATATATAGTAATCCATAGTAGAACAAAACCAAATTTATAGCACTTTAGATCATAGATCATTGATCCTCCAAAGCATAACATTATGGAACAATCGGATTTTTACAATAATCATGAAGAACATATCACATTCATATCATAAATCGATCATATAAACATATATAGTTATTGCAAAACAATAGAATAGTCTTACGATCCTATGGAACCAAATACCGAAATTAGAAGTACTTGTGTTCTTAAAAAAAAACCCTCTTTAAAATCAATGATTTCGGAACTTAAAACAAATTAAAACTTATAGCAAAACAGTCCTTAACATGTAGAATATGAATTTAAAATACTATAGAAACTCAAGATTTTACAAAACAAATCATGGTATTTTAGTTCTTGAAAAACTACAAAACCCCCTATAAAACTTTTGATCTTTACTTTAAAATGATTCAAAAAAATAGAGTAGATCTTTACTAAACATGAGTAAGGTACTTCTATAATAAAAAAACTAAAATTAGTTTAATGTCTCATACAAAACCAATTTTCTCTTTCTAAACGAATCAAAACTTATGAAGAACGGTTGTAAGTCCATTCAAAAATTAGAAAAATCTTTACAAAACAAGTTTGGATTGGTTCTAAGAACCCATGGCATTCAAAAAAGAAATTAGTTTATTGTCCCTACTTCTTGGTTGTTGCAAAATTCCTTTCAAGCTTTGTTCGTCATCAAAATACCTAAATCTTTGCAAAACCTAGTTTTTCCTCTTCCATTCTCTTCAAAATCCCTACTCTTATAAAACTTCTTTAAAAGATCATATTTCTTATGAGTTTTTATGCTTTTATTAGCCTAAATAGCAACCCTACTTTCCAATTTTGTGTTTAGGTAGGTCTCTAGTGAAAAAATCCTTAAAATTTTGTAAAAATCGCAATTGTACAGAATTTTCTATTTTGATGATGTCATCCCACTAGAATTTTTCCAACACGGACACCTGGAGGGAAAACGGTCATAACTTTGTCAACAAAACTTGGATTCACTCACCATTTTTTTTGTTAGAAACTAGACTTCAAGAGATTTCTAAATCAATAAGGCTTGCTCTATAATTCATGGTGAATATTTATTAGTGTATTTTTAATGTTACCTCAAAATCTACTTATTCATATTATACCAAACAGCATAAACACTTTTTAGGAAACTTATCATAACTTCTTTTAGGAAATTTCAATTCATTCACTGTTTGTTGCATTGAAAGGTAGACTCATAGATCTTTTTAACCATATATTATTTGTAGGGTGATTCTTATGGCATTGATGCAGATTTACTTATGAAGTGTGTCATCCATCTAGGACAGCTTCAAAACTTATCATGTCCTTGACCCTTTTTTTCCCTTTCTTAGTAAATTGTCTTTAACTTTTTATTTGATGTCTATTTTTCTTGTCGTTTGTTATGTAGGACTCTAGACTTCCATGCTTATCTAAAGGTATAACTTTCACTCATAGATTCTTTCTACATTTTTATTAGTATTTTTCTAAAGTTGCTCCAACATTCAGATCAACATATGTGCATTTAAGTGATCCTATGTGTGTACAGAACTTATGTGACATGTGTTAGCATTCTAAGTGTGACAAGCGTATAGTAATATGTGTGTCATTGAGTGGGGTATTACAAAACCCCATGATCGATCATAGAGTCATGATCGATCATATAACTCTATGATCGATTAGTCAGAATGAGCTCTCTATGGGAAAACCTCAAAGCCCCTCCATGATCAATCATAGGAAACCCATGATTAATCATGGGGCTATGATCGATCATGGGGTTCCATATGATTGATCATTGACAGGCCATAATTGAAATTTTCATATTTTTTTATTATTATTGTTTACCTTTTTTTAGAAGATCTTTAGACCACCCCACATGACCATTTTTAGGGTTTCTTCAACTCTATAAATGTGTCTTAAAAAGGTCTTCAGTGTGATAAGAATGAGAATGAGAAAAATCCAAGTTTTGAGCAAAAACTCAAGAATTATTAAAAGGTGTTACTTTGCTATAATCAAGATCCATTCTTCAATCATTCCTAGACTAGTAAGCTTCATCGAAAGTAAAGGATTGGAAAATCATTACATTTAAGCCTAAGGAACCTTATTAAAAGCTTTGAGAGCAAAGCCACGGTTAAAGGTATTTCATAAAGCTTTTTATTCAAATACTTGATCAATTTATCTCCAAATTTATATCAACTATTCTAGTAGCTCTCTGAATTGATCTAAGTTAGTCATCATTCAAATATATATTTGTGATTGATTAATATAGTTAAATCATCCTACTAAGAGGTAACACTCTTAAAGAGCATCGACTCTTTGATTTATTGAGATTCGTAGAGTTAAATTCAGCCTACTAAGAGGCAAGGAATTTAAAGAGTACTGACTCTTTATAGAGCTGTCAATTGGGTCGGGTTGAGGTCTGCTCGAACTTAGCCTAAAATTAGTTATATGGGCCCCGAACTCAACCCGAGCCCGAACTTAGCCCGAGATAGTCAGCCTAAACTCAGCCATTTTAAAATCATGGGCTTCGGGCTGAGTTTAAGAGGGCCTGAACTTAAAGCTCCTTTTTTTTAAAATTGATTATTAAGTTCATTTTAAAATTTGGGCTAATAATGGCTATTTATTATCTCTAATACTTTGAAAATATGCCTAATTAGTTAAATTTGGGTTTATAATGGGCCTAAAACTATCCTATATCTATTGGGCTAAGCTATACCAAGTTCAGGCCAGGCCAGGCTAAACCATATTTTATACTTATTTCAGGCCGGACCAGGCCAGGCTATATTTGATTACTACTTCGAGTCGGGTTAGGATGAGTTTGGCTGAAAGTGAGTTTATCAGAACTTAGCCCAAATAAAACTTCAAGCCTAAAATTTGGGCCCAAACTCAGCCTAGCCCGAAGTTACTTTGGCCTAACCCAACTATTTTTTGGGTTGGACATGTCAGGCTTCGGCTAGTCTAGCCCAATTGACACCCCTAACTCTTTACATTATTATGATTCACATTGTTATATTTGCCTATTTGAGAGGCATGAACTATTAAGAATTTATTTCTCTTAAAACAATCTAATTATATTTGTTGCACCTCCACTGAAGACACTGGGGGTAATTGATTTGTCCTCTCCGAAGACACAGATGACGGTTCATACATTTGCCGAAGACACTATACATAGTAAAGAAGGTTTTTGTGATTAATTTTCCATTATATCTTTTTGTAAAAATAAAATAAAATTAATCGACTCACTGATGAGCTTTTCATAGTAGGCTTAGATACATTTACTGAACCACTATAAATTGTGTGTATTGTCTCTTGTGATTTCTTTACCTTATTTGCATTATCTATAAGACATATTACATAAGCATCATTGAATATAATTGTCATTAAATTAATTATTTAAAATTTAATAAAAATAGGACAAGCAACCAATTAATTAAAAAGAAAATCAACTATAAGAAAAACTTTTTAAATATCCTATTCACCCTTCTCTAAGATAGTTGGGACTTAAAATTTCACCCACTTCATGTTATTCCGCTAATAGTTTTCTTTTAGGTTCATGTGCATCTTTGTACTCCTTGGATGAATTGCATAAGTTGTTCCATGTGCATCTTCTATAAATTCTCTTTTAAGTTCGAGGTCATTAGGTACACACGACCTCTTACCATACCAAAGAGAATCATCTTATTTAATTACAAAGTCCATTTTCAATCATTTCTTGACCTCTTCTATGATTTTCTGAATCTGATGATTTGAATTCTGAGTTGTTTGATCTTGTCATTCAACACTGGGTGTATTCTAAGGTGTGTCATAACACGTGCTAAATCTCCAAAAGATTTCTAACTCAATGCATTAACAACCACATTATCCTTTTTAGGATGATAAATGATAATACAATCATAATCTTTAATCAATTAAAGTCATCTTCTTTGCCTCAAATTTAGATCTTTCTAGGAAAACAAATACTTCAAATTCTAATGATTTGTATAAATCTCACAAGGTTCTCCATACAAGTAATGCCTCCAAATTTTCAATGTAAAAACCACTGTAGCTAATTCCAAATCATGTTGGGTAATTATGCTCATAAGGCTTAAACTGTTTTGACGCATAGGCAATGACTTTCCCCTCTTATATCAAAACACAACCCAAACCTTTTCTAGATGCATCACTATAGATCACTTATTTTCCTCATGTGTTGGACGGTAATGTGAGGATCAGTGTAGAAAATAATCAATCCTTCAATTCTTGAAATCTGTGTTCACATGCCTCGTTCCAATTGAACTTAACATTCTTTTATGTCAACTTCATCAAAGGAATCATTTAACAAATCTCTAGTAATATCCAACTAATCCTAAAAAGCTACAAATCTCAATCACATTTGTAGGTCTAGACCACTTAACTACTACCTCAATCTTCTTAGGATCTACATAATTTCCTTTATTAGTGATTACATGTCCCAAGAAACCCATTTTGTCTAACAAGAATTCACTCTTATTAAATTTAGCATATAACTTGTAGTCTCTTAAAGTCTGTAATGTAATCCTCATATGTTCTTCTGAACTCTTGGAATAAACCAAAATATCATCAATAAATATTATGATAAATTGATCTAGATAAGGTTTAAATACCCTGTTCATAAGATCCATAAATGTTACAGATGCATTTGTCAGTCTGTGGACATCGCGAAAAGGGATCCGCAACCCACTTCGGGGTCTGTTAGGAGTCACCACCAACTCGGGGTTTTTTTACAGGCGAGGTTGGGCACCTGCCTCCTTTCCAAAGGAAAGAGAGGATACGGGCTTTTTTAGGGCCCGGGCTAGGCACTTGGGCCTAGGGTTGACTCTCTGATTGGTCTGCTTTTCAGGGATCTAGGTAAGCTGTTTGGTTGCAATTGGGGAAGGTGTTAGGCACCCCAATTATCCACCTTTTTAGGGTCGCTACTCTAACCTAGCAATTTCCAAGTGCTGGTGAGAGACAGTGTGTGTTTGTGTTTATTTTGTTTTATTGATCTGGATCACCCGTGTGGTGTGATCATTGCAATCGCACCTGATACATAGTCTCTGGCTGCCTACATACCCGATCTTGTATGGTTTTGTGTTCCTATGGTTTTGTCAGGATCAGATTGCATGTAGTTCTAATGTTTGTAAGTCTCAGTAGTCAAATATGTTTGACTGTGAGATTAGTTTAGGGTTGGTTCATTTAGGGTTTGTATATACTTACAGAGTACTCCCCGCTGCTGAAATGTGTTAGTGAAAGGAGGTCAACACTATGTTATACCAATTTGAGTGTTTTATGGACCTAGTTGGGCTAGGGTCAAGTCTCAAGGTCTTTGGGTCGTGAACCAGTACGACATGACCCTAAGATAAGGTAGGGAGGCTAGAAAAAGTCTGGAATGATTGAAAAGCATTGGTTGAGTCGGGCTACTCAGTCGGATCGCACTGGCGTAGCAGCCATGATACTAGCATTGTCTCCTAGGTAAAATTAAGGTGTTTGAATGTCTAGATGTCTAATGCTAGACTTGGTCTGTGTATAGGGCTAGGCTAAGGTTTTTGGGAGGTTTTTGGTCAGTACGTCTGATCTCTGGGTAGTATGCCTGATCATTGGTACGCCTAATATTTAACTGGACTAAAATTCAGGCGTATTGTGGATAGTCCGCACTTGAATAGGTATATCTCCCTCTTCACAACTCGAAATTGAGCGTGGTTGGTCTCTTTGGAAAGCTAAGAGAGATATCTTTCCAACAATGTATAATGAGAACAATTTAATAGTATTCCTGATCTAGGAATACGCCTGATTTCAAGTATGTTTGAATCCCATGGAAGTTGGAATTCAGGCATATGTTGGACAGTCTATTTTTTTTTGGATTTTTGGCAACTTTCTGGGGTCCTATGACCTTGGGACTTTTGGAGGAGGTGAGTGACATTCCTAGGAGAGTTCCCAAAAATCGCTAGCCCCTGGAGAAGGGGTGTGACCCACTTTCAGAATTTTCTAAAATGAAAAACACTATACACTGTGCATAGATGTCTCAGAAAAGTCTGGGTTATGGGACCTATATCTCGAAATCCAGAGATCAGGTGGGTCTCAACGTTTACAAAGAAGTCAAGGGATGCGTTATTAGTTTCCATATAAAAATTTAGGCCTAGATTCAATTTACACAGAGAGTTATAGCTCGCACAAGCTAGATAAGTACCACAGTTCAGAATTTGGACAGCATGCTATACACTGAATTGAAAAATGCAGAACAAATAGCTAAAGTTGATAAATGGATCTAAAAAAAATTTAATTACATATTTAAGACAGTTATAAAAACAGTGGAATAAAATTTTCAAACTAAATCCTTTTGTAGATGGGGTAAAAAAATCGTGTATGGGGAATGGGTCTGTAAAACAGTGCTTGAGCACACTGTTTTGAGGGATGAAGTGGGGTCCATTCCGGGGACCAAACCTCACTTTCTGAGGTTCAAATTGTGCATGATGATAGGTCTAGGGGTTAGTGACATCTGATGTAAGTCACCAACCCCACTAGCATATAAAAATGAAATGAAAATGGCTATGTAAACATGTATTATATAAAAAAACAGCAAAAGGGGGAGACAACTTGTCTCCCTCATGTCTCACTCCATTGTTTGGAAGAGGTGGGTCCATTACAACATGGAAGTAGTGTTCTTTGAACTCTAATAGAGGGGGGAGAGAGGGCCTACCTGGTAGAGGGTTGGATGCTTCTTCTTCTTTCTTTTTCTTTCTCTTTCTTCTTTTTTCTCTTCTCTTTCTCTCTTCTCTTTCTTTCCTTTCCTTTCTCTCTTCTCTTTTTTCTTTGGTTTCTTGTTCTTCCTCCTTCAAAAATGTGGGAGGTGGGGGGTTTATAAGAGAGGGGATGAAAGAGGTGGAAAGGGTGGGAGAGTATAGAAGGGATGAGGTGTTTGGTGGAGGGAAGGAGGTGGAATTGTGTGGAGGAGAAGGGGGTTAAGTGATGGGCTTTTAGAAGGGAGAGAAAAGAGTGGCTGAAATGAGGAGGAGGAAATTGTGTGGAGAGAAAGGGGGTTAAGTGGAGCTTATCTAGAAGCTTCTAGAAGGGTTTAAGGAGGTAGAGAAGGTGTGTGGATGAGGGTGAAGGTGGTGGGCCCTTATGCCACATGTCGGGTAGTGATAGGTTAGTGGGGGAGCAAGTGGGGGGTGCATGGCTAGGAATGGTAGTCCTCAAGTGTCTACCTTTCATTTGGAATATTCCAAATGGGGGGCATAGGGTTTAAAGAAAGAATTAAGGGTATTTTAGGAAACGGGATATTTTGGGGATATTTCGAGATATTTTGGGATATTTCAATTTTGGATTTTACCCATTTACTGTCTAAATTCATTCTCTGGGTTCTAGGGCTCCCGTCCTTTCAAGGTTTATAAGGTTTTTGCATCTCCCAAACATTCTGGTCTCAATGCTATTAACGGAATAATAATCGGGTTCCGATAAAGGGGTCAACATAGACCCGAAACGTTACCGTGTTTGTCTGGCTCATTGGAAGAAATATAAGAATACAAAGTTGATCTCCAAAATCTTCATATGAAAGCTGGCCCTTAGGGTTAGTGAGCCACATGTTCTGATTACGCACGAATTCGACGCCTGAGATGAAAGTTATACTCGATGCCCGACGAATACTGCCTGGACTTGTGACTGGATTTTTTTGAGTTTGGGTGAAGAATATTTATGATTATGGTTACTTGGGCTTTGGTTTTGTGATGCCCTGGGACCTGACAGGCTGAGGATCTGGTCCTCGATGGATTTCTGGGAGATTTCTAAACAAGGGTCATATGATCGAAGTGCATGGCCTGAATTGATGAAGAACTGAGTTGATAAGTGGTGTGGGGTTTGAGGAAGGGTTCCTTTATTAGGGCATTTATCGAAGACCTCAAAAAATTGAAGAGAATGAGCCTGACCTTGATGGATTTGGCTCTCCGGAGAGTTTTTGGGAGCTCTTTGAGTGTCCGTAGCTGATATAGGGGTGTTTGATGTATTTAGAAGTCAAATTGTGATAATCTGGGGGCATTGTGCCCTCTGGGATTTTCCTTAGAAAGATTTAGGGCTCCTGAGAGTATGGCCACTGATTGGGTGAGTTTCTAATTTGTATTGAGCCTTTAGGGTTTTTCTGGGAGTTCGAATTTGGGGAGAAATAATGTGTTTTGAGGGTGTAGGGGTAAAATGGTAATTTTCTTACCCTTTTGTGCCCCAATATGGGAATGTTGATGAGGGTCGGAGAATCCTAGAAAAAATGAGCTTCAT
>JAOXJP010127378.1:0-13690 GCA_025762735.1 Platanus orientalis | reverse complement strand
TGTGTGTACAAAACTTATGTGACAAGTGTTAGCATTTTAAGTGTGACACGTGCACAGTAATACATATGTCATGGTGCAGGGTATTACATGTGTGGCTTCATCCTCTCCAACACATCTCATAAAGAAACCATTGAAGGAACGTCTATATAATTTTTTGTTGTGATATAGGAACCACGACGCACATCATCGTATTTTAGACCAATGCTTTTGATCATCAGGAAGCTTCCCATAATGCAAATAATCTATGATAGGTTGCTTCCAATCTTCAACTTCATCCACCATTACTGAAAGAACATTAGATTCTTACAACTCACAATTCTCATCATGAGAAGATGAAGAAGGTAATACCCATCTCTAGAAAATAGGTACTGACATGGATTCTTCTAGTAGAGTAAGGGCTACAACAAGGTTGGCTAATGCATCTGCTTGTTTGTTTTCACCTCTAGGTACATTCTTGATGGTGATATCATCAATTTGGTGCATGAGCTGTAAAGCCTAATGGTAACAAGGAACCAAATCGAGCTTATAAACATCATATTGCATAAAGAGTTGATTTACCACTAGCTTGGAATCACCATATATCTTGAGATGTGAGAGCTTCATGTCAATGGTCATCTCCAACCCAATGATTAGTGCTTGATATTTAGCAACATTGTTTAAGCACAATTGGGTAAGAGTGAAAGAGAACAGAAATACCTCATTTTGTGGAATGATGAGGACGACTCTTGCACCAACACCATCTTTGCCAATAGCTCCATCAAAAAACATCTTCCATCCAAGGACGACCTCAACAAAGAAGACCTCTCCATCTGGTAAATCTTTTGATAATTCCCAATCTGCAGGAATAGGGTGATCTGCAAGGAAATCTGTTAGTGATTGATCCTTGACCGCCTTTTGTGTGATGTAGATAATCTCAAACTCGGAGAAAAGGAGGGCCCACTTAGCTAACCTCCATAAAAGAATCAGCCATGTCATGATATACTTGAGTGGATCTACTTTTGAAACAAGCTGCATTGTATGAGCTAACATGTAATGCTGTAATTTCTTAGTGGAGAAGATAGGAGCAAGGCAAAGCATTTCAATAGGTAAGTAATTCACCTCAACGCCTACTAAGGTTTTGTTTAAATAGTAAAATGCATTTTTTTCCTTGCTTGTTAACCTGTGCTAACAAAGCTCGTAAAGAGTGTTATTGGATTGCAATGTAGAGGGTGAGCAGCTTCCTTGGGATTGGTGCCACCAAAACTAGAGGCTTTAGCAGATTATTCTTTTATGCTTTTGAGAGCATTTCTACAAGCATCATCCCATTCAAATGGTGCATCCTGCTTCATTAATTGGTTGAATGAGTGACATCGTCCTGCTAGGTTGGAGATGAACCTCCTAATGTAGGCTAGTAATCCTTAGAGACTTTTCAACTCGAGTAAATTTCGAGGCTCGGGCATATTCTGTATGGCATCGATTTTAAATTGGTAGATCTCAATGCCGCGATGATAAGCAATGAACCCAAGAAACTTTCCAGAGGTTACATTAAAAGCACACTTCAACAGGTTCATCTTGAGTTGATACCTTCGTAAACAGTCAAAGACATTGCGAAGATCCTTTAAGTGGTTAGTCTTCTTACTAGACTTTACCACAAGGTCATCAACATAACACTTAACCACCTTATGCAACATGTCATCAAACAATTTTTGCATTGCACATTGGTAGGGAGCATCGGAATTCTTGAGTCCAAAGGGCATCACTTTATAACAATAGATGCCTGTTGGGGTTCGAAATGTAGTGAGCTCTTCTTCCTTGGGTGCCATCCATATTTGATTGTATCCGGAAGATCCATCCATGAAGGATAAGACCTCATGCCTTGTTGTTGCATCTACTATAAACTATGTAATTGGTAAAGCAAAATCATCATATGGGCAAACACTGTTCAAGTCGCGAAAGTCTACACAAACTTGGATTTTCCCATTCTCCTTCTTCATTGGGACTATGTTTACAATCTAAGTAGGGTAATTGACTTCATGAATGAACCCGGCTTCAATGAGCCTGTTCACTTCAGCCTCAATTTATAGGGCTAATTTAGGTAAAAAACGACGTTGTGCCTATTTGATATGGTGCACACCATGCTTGATTATCAAATGGTGAACAACTACCATAGGGTCAAGTCCAAGCATCTTCTCGTATGTCCAAGTGAAGACATCCCGATATTCTTGGAGCAGAGTTAGGTATACTACCTCTTATTCATGTCTTAAAAGGGCGTTAACAAATGTATTCCAAGGATTATCTTCTATCCTGAGGTTAACTTGTTTTTATTCATCAACAGTAGTTTTCCCCCCTTCTTAAAAAACTGGTGGGGCATCATCAAGCTCATTAACTGAAGAAGCGGAAGACTCGTCCTTAGAGTGTTCTTCAATGGTCACATGGTTTACTTCAACAACCTTCTTTTCATTTGAAAGATTTTCAGCGACATATAGAGATTAAGGTTGGTTGGTGTAAACAACTGTTTGTTGCTTAACTAGCAAAACATCCTCTGAAAGCACTTCAAGCATAGCTTGGCGTCTTATATGAGAAGGAAGCAAACTATGTAGAGCAAGGAAAGGAGCTTTGTGTTTATGTCACCTCTTGGACTTCTTCTTATGTGACTTGGAACCTTCAATGTTATTTTACAGGTTGAAATTGGTCATCATGTCAAATTGCACTAGAGCCTGTTGATCGGGCATTAAAGTGGGTTATCTTCCTAACCGCTCAAACACTGAAATGCGTTAACCCAATCGGCCTATCTTATCAAAGACAAATAAATGGCCTATCCTTGCATTCTTTTTCTTCTTAGCTTCTTTGATAACTTTCACTGTGATATGGTTTGTTTACGCATTCTTACCTACAATTTTGGCAGGTGGATCTGGCATAAATCCTATACCCAAATGAGGACTAGGGACTCTATTTTCTTTTAATAACTTGTGTTAGGTTGGTGTCAAGCCATGTATCTTCTCACCTGTAAGGTTAGGAGGAAGTTTAGTTAGTGGTTGAGGCTCACCTTTTCTGTAACATGCACTTTCAAATAGCTTTCTGATCTTGGGATTACACCATTCTTGATGACATGTTCTAGTTGGTGATATTTCTTCTTCTCTTATAAGAGTTTTTGAAGAAATCACAAAACCCTTAAGTGGAGGCTTCTCAAATAAGAGCTTCTTAACCGGTGATATTGAGAGAACTAGCTCCTCCTTAAGCACATTGCCCCATTTTTTGTTGAGACCTAGGAATGTAGCAGAGTACAGATCTTAGTTTTACAACTTCAGAAGGTTTTTGCTCAAACCTAGCTATTTTGAAGAATGAAGCATGTGCGGTTTGTTTCTCATCCTTCTTTAAATTAAATGATGAATATGGATTCTTTAAAACTTCATTATCTTCCTTAGACCCATCAATGTTGGGTGTGACCTTCATAGAAGAAGCTTCACGAAGCATGATTTTTTTTTTGAAGAAGGAACTAAAATAGGAAGGGCTTCTAGAATCGTCTCCTTCTCCCTATAGAATTTAGAATAAGCAAAGTAGGCCTCAACTTTGGTAAATGGCTTATCTTTGGTAGCCACTCTCTTATGAACCACATTATGATAATATTTAAAGCATTGGTGCCAAGTAGATGGAACAACTCCTGCCTCATGCAGCCATGGTCGTTTAAGAAGTAAATGATACGAAGTTTTCACATCGCTAACATGTAATAAAGCAGAACTGGTGAGGTCTTCGATTGTAATTTTGAGTCGAACCATGCCAATGGCACATTGGCCCCCTTGGTTAAAGCCTTGGATTGTCAACTTGCTATGGGATAACTCATCCATGAAGATACCGATTTGCCTCATTGTACGGATGGACATGATATTAACAGCAGATCCATAATCAAGAAGGATTTCTTGCACCTTATATTCTTGAATATACCCTATGACATAAATGGGTCTATTATGTGGGCAGGACCCAAGCTATAGATCTTCATCAATAAAGGTGATGGTTGTCATACATGAAGCCAACTTCTCTTCCTTGTCGTTGAGTGGGACTTCTCCTTTGTGTTGTGTAGGATTGGTCAAAACATGGGCTACGATAAGTCTACCATCGTTTAGAAGAAGAAGCACATCAGAGAGATTAAGATGAACTGGTATATTTGCTATTGAATCATCATCACCATGGTCCATCTTCTCTTGACGTTTTGAACTTGTTGAGCTCTTACCGAATGCTTCAAGATTTTCTTCTGAGGTTTCATCTTCAGCATGTGTTGCATAGCACGTCCCTATATACAGGGACACATCATCCTCTAGTAAGAACCCCTTTGGCATGAAATCTTTTAGGGTTATCAGCCTTTGTACTGGTTGTCTAAAGACCTCGATTGCAGTAGCAGGTGGTACCCAAGGCATTTTCATCCCTATAGCTTTCTTTTTCTTCTTTGATCCAACTCTATGTTGGGTTCTCCGCTTTGTCTTCTTTGGTCATGAAGATGATGGAGCTGGTATGAACTGAGTTCGACACTTACACCGAGTGACATGAGTCCACCCTTCATCATCCTTGTCTTCATTCCTAGGCAAAGCATTGTTCTCCATTCTATAACCTTTTGATTGTTGGTTTGAGGATAGAGAACATGCTCGACAATATGGAGATGGTTCTTTAATGATGGGAGGGTCAAACAATAGTGTGGGCTTGAATGAATCAAAAGTGATTGTGACCATGTTGGTATCATCCACATCATCACTCAGGTTGAGCTTGATTTTTCCTTGCCTTGCTAGCTCCATGATCTTCTCTTTCAAAACAAAACATTTTTCAAGAGGATGATTGACTAACCGATGATAGCGACAGTATTTTGGGTCATTAACATAAACCATCTCTTCTAGGAACTTTGAGGGGGAGTTCAATCAAATTTTTTCTTAGTAAATCATCAAACATGACAGGGCATCAGAATTTGGAAATGGATATTCTTTCACCTCAAGTTCCTTTCAAAGAAACCTTCTCGTTTCCTTTATCTTAGGAAGTAATGGCATTTTTCACTTATTTTTTCTTTCCAAATATTTTGATAGGAGCAATAGTAATAGCCATAACTTCCTTCTTCACTTCTTTTTTTTTTCCTTTTGAGGTTCTCCTAACCACATCTCCCTATGTTAGGTTATGCTAAGCTCATGTAGCAAGCTCTTCAAAAGTGAGGCTTAATTCCTTTCAGGATATAATGAAGCCCCCAATGCATTGCTTAGATATATACATCTATGGCAAAAGATTTAGATAGATGATCCTTGTAGTTGAGTACAAGGTTTCTCCATCAATCAATGTAATCAATGCTTTCTCATCATTTCTCTAGTGGCAAGCCTAGAGTTTTGCAATGCTTATAGTGTGTCGTGTATTATAAAAGTGATTAAGTAATTCCCGCTTCATTTACTCCCAACTGTCAATAGAATAGGCTTTGAGATTGGTGTACCAATTGAATGCATTTCTTCGTAAAAACTAAACAAATTGCTTCACCAAAAGATCACCAGAAGTTCTAGCATTAATGCAAGTTTCAACAAAATGAGCAACATGTTTTAGGTTACCCTTACATTAAACTACTAGCACTTTGGTGGCTAATAGCCCATCGGCATGCACAACTAGTAGATGTGCTTGGAATATAACTTTGAGTACAATAATGAAGATTGAGGAGTGCCACCATACTGAGCACGGATGGTGTCAACAATCATATTATGCAGTTGTTGAGACAAGATGAAAGCAATGGAGGCCTATCCAGAGTTCTACGTGACATTTTCTATAGTGGTATGCTCTTATTCCTTCATAAAAAATTGGGTTCTTGTGTGGTGTGAACCCAAGAGGATGAGATGGTCCACTAAACTCTTTAGGTTGCTTCTCAAGCTTATTCATCAGAGAAGAAATTTGACAGTATTTCACGGTTTCTAATTTGAAGCTTCTCAATAGCGACAACCATTTGTGTAGTTGTTTGTCAACCATAGTGGCTCCTGTCATCATCTCATTCATGATAGAGGTTGAAGAGTAAGAGCCACTGTAAGAAAAACCTTTATTCATGGGAGATCTAGGAGAAAAGCCAGACCTTGAACCACTACTTGAACTTTACATGTCAGGCAGGATGTAAGGGTAGCATTCATCACTATAAAGAGAAGATGAATGCAATGGTGCAGTCGGTTCACTAGCACTTCCTCTTTTAGGGACCTCATGTGGGGTCTCCCCTTTTGAGGAACGTGATCTCCTTCCTCTAACTAAAGGTTTAACCAATCAGAAACCCCTAGTGGCAATCTTGGAGGGTGTATTTGGTCCTTCATAGGTAGTCGGTGGAGAAGTGACATCAGAGGAAGTAAAAATTCCTGAAGTGGCCTTTTTGCTCTTCACATTGGTGGGAGCAACAGCAATGATGTTCTTCTTTATAGGTGCCATGGTGATAGTGGAAGCCCCACCGGGTGTGCCAAAAATTTTTCGATACAAATTTCATGTATGAAATCCCATAATCACAAAACTTGTAAACAAATTACAAAAATGTAAGAATTTGATGTTTTGGTGGTGAGGGTACAATCTCTCTGATTTTCACCCTTTCTATAAGAGTGCGAACCTTTGATTCTTGTATAAAGGAATCGAAGTTGAGAACCTTCTGATGTGATTCTTGAAAAATGAATGCGCAGAGGATGAGTTGTAGAGTTCTTCGAGGAGGGCTTCACCCTTGGTCTCCTTGAAGGACCTTGATACGTTCTCTTTCTCGGGTTGTGGAGTTTGGTGTAAAATAAGAAATTTGTCTCTTCAGGAAGTGTCTTGAGGATGACTTGAATCTTTCTTCTTGAGAGTTGGTTTAGTCCAAGCGTTGCCAAAAGATCCCACTTTCTCCATGGTCTTGTGTTTTTATAAACTTTGGAAGTGGTTGTGATAGTTATGGTAACTTATCTTCATATTCTCATTTGGTGGGAAGGTGGGGTGGTTAGAGAATCCATGTGAGCCTACTTCCTTTTTTATGGGCTTGCAACATGAATTTTGGCTATTGGACATGTGGGTCATGGGTCTTAATTTTTTAAATCCCATGAAATGTCTATTGGGTTTTGTGGGCCTCAATTTTTGCATGACGGGTGGGCCTCTTATAAAAGTGGTTCACTCATCATGTGCCTAACCCACAATGACAAGGAGTCGGCACCAGTCCTTTTTAAGATGTGACTGGACATCTATTTTTAAAAACAAAATCATTTTTCATTTAAAAAAATTATTTTGAAATGCTTGACTCCATTTTTGTGGGTCTACGTACAGGCTTCTAGGTAAGCGGTTCGGTTATAGACTAGTGAAGGTGTTAGACACCCTCGTCCACCTGCATACACGGTTACTTACTTAAACCGGTTCAACTCTAGGGTCTATCTTCTATTTATGGTGAGTGCATTAATGTATCTAATTTTGAAAATGTGTCATGCATGTGTGAGTTACCATACTAACTATTGTATGTTTGTGACATGAATATATAAAATAAATTATCTAATGAAGAGTTTAGTATGTTGTTCTATAGATAAAAACTCAAACAAAATAAAAAAAAAGTGTTTGAAACATACTTGGAGCCTTATTTCCTGATAGCTAAATTAAATAAAAAATGACACATATATACAAATATATATATATATATATATATATAATATTCATGAAGCATGACATCATAGACGTAATTAAAAAATAAATATGAATAAATAAATGAGATAAAAAAAATGAGATTGAAAAGAAAGATATAAATATGAGGAAAGATGGTCCAACTAAGATCTTAGGGAAAAATTAGGAAATTAAGAAATAATTGGGATGACCTAAAAATGAGAGGTTATCTAACCACCTTGGTTTCCTAGGATGCCTAAGGTCCATTCTAGAGAGTTAGTGCTGCCCATTAAAAGAAATTTTTGGACCTTGGGCCAAAATTAGGTGTTGACAGTGTTAATGCTGATAGGCCTAAGTATTTAGAGAAACTTCTCGGGCCCATTGACACTAATCCCAAATGAACTAGGGTATGATTTAAGCCTTTTTAGAAAGATCTTTGAGTTGAGTTTCCAACCCAATAAACGGAGATCGATTATGAGTTCTATAGAGAAAGTTATAAGCATTTTAGTGCAAGGGGTAAAAGTTGTAAACTTGTTGAATCGATCCAAACTAATTTGGATTGATCAAGGATCAATCTGGGATCAATCCAGGACCTCTCAAGTCTTAGAAAAATGCTCAAAAAGTTTTAGATCGATACAAGATTGATCCAAATGCCTAGATTCCAATTTTTTTTTTGGGAAAATTCAATTTTTCTTTATTTTGGGGAGTGTGAGACCCTCCTAATTCGATACAATACCCTATAAATATAATGAGGAAACCCTAATGGCCTCATTTACACTAAAAGGGGGAGAGTTAGAGAGGTTTAGATGATTTGAGAGCTAAGTGTGGGAGTTCTTCCCAAAATTAGGTAAGTTTCACTTTCAACTCTAGAAATCTTCAAGGTTAGCTCAGGTTCTTCTTAGATCTTCATGTTTAATCTAATTTATACTAGTTATCATTTTACAGAGAATAGAGAAAAGGGCAAGGAAGTTCTTCTTAAAAAGTGGGAAAAGAAGCTTGGGTAAGTAGTTATACAAAACTTACTCTATTTTTTGGTTGTTTTAGGTTCTTAGAAGTTTTGTAATGGTGAAATCTTGATTCTATGCATGTTTTCTCATATGTTTGTAAATCCCTTTGCTAGGACCTTAGAAACCGCAACTCTTTTAGCGATTTGTGATGAGATCTTGTCATATTATGCTAGGATCTTAGAAATCCCCAATTTAATTTGTAAGGAAAAGTAGTTTTACACCATATGTATATTTATTTTCTTAAGATGTTGGATTCTATGAGTTTTGAAAACATGAAAACTAAGAACCTATGAATCTATAGTCTTAATTATAGTCATTAATGCATGAAAAACATGAATACAAAAATATATGTGGGCTTATAGCAAATTTTGATGCCCTATTGATTTTTTATGCTAGTTCATTAATTCTTGCACCCTACATGTTTGATAAAATGCCTTTTACATAATTTCTATGTTACTCTCATGTTTCTTAGATGTCTTTGGATTCTTTGCATGAGCCTAATGTCTCCCATGATAAATTCTACCAAATATATGTTGAATTATGGTAATTTGTGATGCCTTATTGACTTTCCATGCTAGTCCATTAATTCTTGCACTCTACATATTTGATAAAATGTTTCTTAATGTTTCTCTCACTATTTGCATGTCTCTTGGATGCTTCTTATGATATTAATGAATGAATATGATGATAGATTTTCTCTATATTACTAAGTTGATGAATGTATCATGTGAATAGTATATTTTCTTATGTCATGATTAAAGAATGCGCATATAATGTTATTAAAGTAAATTGGTCACAAATCAATGAAAAGTGAAATGGATAAAGAACTAAGAAAACATAAAAGGAGATAAGTAAGAATGTCAAGATGTAAAGATCTCATTATTGGGAATAAGTAAAGAATGAAATAAGATAAGTAAAAAAAGTAAAAAAACAAGTATCTTAATTATGATGGCCCTCCCATTGGGGTAAAAATGCAATGTTATGATGACCCTCCTATTGAGGTAAGAATGCAATGGTATAATGGTCCTATAATAGACTCTCTCTAGGGTATAATGTAATGACAACCCTTCCCTTGATAATATATCTTAATGGTAAAGTATGATGACCCTTGTCATTGTAGAATAACACATTGTGTCAAGGTATGTTAAAGGCCCCACTATTGGGAAATGAAAAGTATGTAAGAAGATAATAAAAGTTACAAGAAGATAAACTATGTAATGAAGAAATATAAAAAATAGAAGTACAAAGGCTTCAAAAGTAATAAAAGGTTCATTAACTATGTAAGAATAAGCAAAATAATGGTCCTCCCATTGGGATATAAACAATGGTATGATGACATCCCTCATGATTATGGATAATATGATATGTCAAATGTAAGTAAGTGAAAGTAAAGTGTAAAGTAAAGGAAAAACGTAAGGTAGTGAAAAACAAGTGAAAGAAAGTGATACCAAGTAAACAGGGATAAGTCTAAGTGACCTTAAAGGCTCCACAATTAAGAATGAAACTATATTAAGAATGAAGGAAAAATTCATAAGACACATAAAAGAAAATGAGAAAACCATTATAAGAAGAATAGAAAGGTTTATAAGAAAGAAAAAATGTTAAGGATAGAAGAACATCATATAAGTTTCAAAAGCAAAGTAAAGTTATAAGTCATGTAAAAGGAGAAAAGTATCAAGACAAGAAGATGAAAACATTTAAGTTTCATAAGAAGTTCATAAGTTATATAACAAATATAGTTTAATGAAAGGAAAAGAAAGTGCATAAGCTATTAATGAGAATACAAGTCCTTAATACAAGTAAGTAAATAAGATGTTAAGAAACAAGTGGAAACTCATAATAATTAAAAGAGTATAAGTTCCTAAATTCTGTAAGAAAAATAGAAATTTATGATGGTTCTCCTATTAGGATGTAAGTTAATGCTATGAAGATTAATGATAAATATTAAATGACCAATGAAAGGTGATAAGTAAATATTAGGACAAGGACAATGAAAACTAATGAGTGATAAGTAAAAATATGATGAATGATAAGTAACCTATTATAAATAACAAATAAGAAAGTGAATTATTAAGTACTACGATAAAGATGGACTCGTTGAATATAGAAGTAGAAGTCTATATATCTTATTATGCAAATTTGTTGTTTTGATTGCTAATTACTTAAAAATGATGTATACCTAGTCTAAAGTGATTTGTATATACATGTTAATATTAGGGAAGTATAGTCTATACATGATAAATGTATAGAAGTGTTTATTGAGATGTACATTAGATATCTTTATTATAGATGGACTGTGAAATATTTACCATGTGTAGGTAGAATCATGCATATTGCCATATGTGGATGTTAGAAGAATACCATAAATAAAGAGAAGTATGTGAATTGAAATGCCTAGTTCCTACATGAAGAATCATGATGATGAATGTTTAGATATTGTGATGACTAGTAGATGATGTATGTACACTAGCACATGCCTACACGTTAGAATTGATATGTATTCTATATAAAGATACACATAATATTTTGTATTGAAAGATTCGTGTCTTGCCCATCCGGTTTCCATAGTAGGTTTTGTGTACCTACTTACGAGCCGTGAATCTCATCCATCCATACCATTTTTATTATAGGAGAGGTTTAGTGCAGGTGCACCTTTTGGAGTACTTTGAGACCAAATAGGATGCATACAGCAGATACATCATATTTCATTAGTTTTTTTGCTTACTTTAGACTTTATATTTCATATTATACTTTGTTATAAGATGTATTATGTTGAGATTTAGAATCTAAGGTTTATAGTCTTATGTTTTATTTGAGATGATGAAAGGCTACTTTTATAGATTGTACAAGTTTATGATATTACTTTCGGTGCATCTTTAAGATTATAGTTAGATGTTATAGTTTATGATTCCGCTGCTTATGTTGTTTCAAGTATTCCATGAAGATCATAGGTTCAAGTAGAAGACTTAAATTTATAGCCAATTTCATAAGGAACCAGTTTAGTAGTGACCCAGTTTCACACCTAAATAAGGTAGTGAATTTTGGGGTCGTTACAGGTTGCACTCTGACGATCAAGTCAGAAATCGTAAAGAGGAGAAGACAATGTGTAATTTTAAGGAATGTTTTGTTCATACCTTTCGTTACTGCCATCGCCCTCTTTATAGTGATCTACCTCATCATTATTCTAGATTCTTAGCTTAATGCCCCTTCCTTGGGCGGCACTCCCAGGCATGGTTATAGGAGCCAGATTGGCTAGGGGTGGTTGGATATGAGTTGGCTCCCTTGTCATTACAGGATATTGCCTAATTTCAATCCCAGACGTTCTCTTATGGCTCAGCCTCATTGACACATTGTATCTTTCCTTATATGAAGGCCTCGGGTTGGGTTCGTGACGCCTTGTTTCCCGAGGCTTGAGAGTTTCGGGATTCATTGGATCGGGAGTCTCAATGGCTCAACAGTCTTAGAGTTAACTGAGGTGGGACTCAAACCTTGATCTTGGCTCAAGCTTAAGAGTTTCAGGATTCATTGGATCGTGAGTCTCGGTGGCTCATGAGTCTCGAGGACTCGGGAGTCTCGAGGTTGATCGAGGTGGGGCTTAGATCTTGATCTCAGCTTAAGATTTCTGCTTGGGAGTGATCTTAAGTTTAGGCCCTACCATGTGCCAGTTACAGTCCCATCATAAGCCATTAATAGATGGATCCAAGTTCTGGAATCCATGTGGTAATGGTGATTTATCCAAAAATTTAAAGAGTGTAAAAGCCTTGATCAGATCTAGGGTAGTTGTACATGAAATGATAGTTGTGAGCTCAATTTAAATCAGAATCATGTGTGGTTTGTTTTATTAGTTTCATGTGATTATGTAGTTATGTTTTTTTATGGATGAATATAATATTTTATGAGTGTATGGTCGTGATTATCTTCCCCCCTCTCTCACATATCTATCTTTAATGGTTATACTCCCCCTCAAGCAGTCTGGGATGGCGGGCTGGTTTCTTGAGGTTTCGTATTAAATGATGTAATTTGTTTATTAATAGTTTAGAAATAGTTTTAAGACCTGAGAGAATGAAGATCTATGAAGCACAACGCTTTGGAGAGAAGATGAAGCAGAAACGAAGTTTTTCGGAGGCATCTAGACAAAAACATGACAAGAAGATGCATGATTTTCATGGGGGATTAATCCCTATGATCTACCATTATTTTGGTATGTGATTCATCTTTAATCAACATGTTTTTTTTATCACCTCCATGAGGCTAGGTCGTGCTCACCTCAAAACCCTAGAAAAGAGTCTAAGTTGGAATCAGATAGGGATGCCTACGACCAAGAATTTGAATCCTATTGGGACTCCAACTTGGAAACTAATTTTAGGGAGTTGAGGATAAGGAGGATCTCATAACTATCATTGATAAGTTTGTTATCAAGTAGGAGACCAATGAGATTGAGTCAGAGTCCTACTTGGACATGGACACAAGTGTTTGCAACATAAAAGGATACTAAATGTAAATAATTTTTAAATAGATTTAAAATTATTCTTTTTAAATTATTTTTGGGTAAAATATCTTATTTTATTTTATTGTTAATTTTAAAAAATAAAATTTGAAAAAAATCAGATTTTTTAAAAAATAAAAAGGCCTTAGGATCCTATTTTGGTGTCCACATGTGTCCCTGCTTATAAAATGTTAGTTCAGATGAATTTTTGAATGATTTGAGTTGCTAAGGACTCCTTGTTTATGATGTCTACTATCCTACTAGACCCTTTTAGACCAAAAATTTTTGGTCCAGCTTGCAAATTGAGAATATACACTTTAGGTGTTCGGTAAAATTCCTGAACCAACCCAGTTGACCCGCTTTGACAAGTTATGACTGGTTTAACTTACAGTTAACATATTTGACTGTACATGACACACTTGACCAGGGTAAACCAGAATAAACTAGGGTTAACCAATAAGGCTAAGCATGGGCTCATGCTAGGCCAAGCATGGGCTCGAGCTAGCCCGAGCTTGGCCCAGCCCAACCCGAAAAGCCCTGCCAAACCTTTATTAGGGCTGGGCTTGGGCTTACCTTAGCCCAGCCCAAGGCCCGGCCCGAAGCCTGAACTTATATATATGTG
>JAOXJP010127367.1:0-13690 GCA_025762735.1 Platanus orientalis | reverse complement strand
CCCTTTTAGTCTCTATAACAGAATAGTCCCCCATTCCTTTACATTTTAAGCCCCCGTCCCCCCCCCCACCCCACCAAAAAAAAAAAATCCTCTGCTTTTATATACACATTAAACAAAGGTTCTCCATAATTTTCAAAGACCATGTGGTTCCTTCAAGCCATAAGGTTGTCCAACAAGCAGCCAGAGAAACCAGATTCCAAAGCAACCATGCCTCATTAGAAACTTTTGATATATATCCCAAGCCATCAGCAAAGCATTTATGCATGTTGGGAAAACCCACACAATCCCCACTTCCTGTAACACATAAGACCACACTTCATGAGCATAGGAGCAATGAACAGAATGAACAGAATGTGATTAACGGTCTCTCCTCATCCCTAAGACAAAGTGGGCATACATTGACAAATACATACCCCTCCTTTGTTAGCTGTGCCTATTCTTAGAATGTGCCACAAGCATGTCAGCCCTCAGTTCTCCAAAGTTCTCTTCAGCCGAAATAGAACCTACACAGAGATCTATGCTACAGTCTCAGCATGATGGTGTTTCCTCCACATGTTTCAGGATTTCAGTCTCTTCTTACCATATTCTACTTAGTCATCCTTGGATTATTGATTCTAGAGCATTCCATCATATGACTGGTATGTCAAGTCTTTTCTCTTCATACCGATACCATAACTCTTCAGGCCGCAATAAGGTATGCATTGCTGATGGTTCTTTGCCCACAGTTGTTGGTACTGGCTACATCTCTCTTACTTCCACCTTGTCATTGTCCTCTATATTTCATGTTTCTAACTTTAAGTTAAACATTGTTTTTGTTAGTCATCTAACAAAAGTCTCAAATTGTAGTGTTACTTTCTTTCCCTCCTATTGTATTTTTCAGAACCTGAAGACAAGGAAGATCATTGGTCGAGGCCATGAGGATCAGGGGCTGCATCTTATGGATGATTATTTTCCCATTGCCTTTATCGTTCAACATGCATCATCACCATCACTTGTTGCTCCTTCCTCTTGCAAATGTGATTAGTTTTTTCGATGACATTCTTGTCTTAGCATATCTCATTTCCTATGTTGTGGAAATTTTTCCTAAGACTGTATTTTTTCATTTTTGACTTCCCTTATGAAACTTGTGAGTTAGCCAAACACTGTTGCTCATCTTATTCTCCTAGTTCGAGCAATAATACTACTCATTTTTCCCTTATTCATTATGATGCGTAGGGACCTGCCCCAATTACCTCCCTATTTGGGTTCCATTATTTTGTAACCTTTGTTGATGATTAATTTGGGGAAACTTGGATTTACTTATTGAAATCTAAGAGAGAAATTTTTTATGACCTTTCAACTATTTCAAAAATTGGTCAAAACTCAATTTAATATTAAGCTCAAGGTTTTTAGTTCGGATAATGGAAGGGAATATATGTTTCATGTTTTTTCATCTTATTTGTCTTCACATGGCATCTTTCACCAAACTACATGTCCTAGTACTCCTAAGAAAAATGACATTGTTAAACGAAAGAATCACCATCTTCATGGGATTACTCATGCCTTTCTCTTTCATATACATATACCCTAGGTTTTTTGGGCTAATGCCCTTCAGACTGTTGCATACTTGATAAATCGTATGTCCTCTCGCATTTTGGGGTTTAAATATCCCCTTAAGCTCCTCTCATATTCCACCCTTGATTCTCATCTTCCCCTTAAGGTGTTTGGTTGCATTTTTCGTGTTAATGTTCTCAAGTCTGACTGCTCCAAGTTAGACCCCAAGGCTCTTAAGTGTGTGTTCCTTAGGTAAGCTCTGAATCAAAAGGAATATAAATGTTACCACCCTTTTACTCGGAGGCACATTGTCTCTATGGATGTTATCTTTATGAATCGATTCCCTTCTTTTCCCCTAGTTAGCCCCATCTTTAAGGGAAGAGGAGACACACTAGAGAAGATAAGTTTCCTATTCCTCTTCCACTTCCTTCGCATGTTTTTAATGTTGATGGATATCCTAACTAGAACGAGATGGAACAAGTAGTTGTTCATAAAGGAAAAGAAGCAATGACAACCACCCAAAACAAGGTCTAAGTGAAAGACTTCACTCATGTGTTTGTTCGCCGAAAGAAAAGAGTTTTCCCTATCCCTTAGACTCATGTGCATCCCCAACTGGTCACTTCGTCCATAGGTATTGCACCTTCTATTCCTTATGATGATTCTCACCTTCCTATTTCTATTAAGAAAGGTACTCGTTCTTGTACTCAACATCCTATTGTTAACCATGTTCATTATGATTTCTTGTCCCCTGAGTTTCAAGCATTCTCTACCTCTTTGTCATCTGTTTCTATTTCATGCAGTACATCCCAAGCTCTATTTCAACCTCAATGGAGAAGAGCAATGGAGGAGGAAATGCAAGCCTTAGAAAATAACAAACTATAGGATGTTATAGATCTCCCACAAGGAAAGGTGTTGGCTGCAAGTGGGTGTTCTCTATGAAATAACAATTTAATGGGACAATGAAGCGATACAAGACTAGATTGGTGGTCAAAGGCTATGCACAGACTTATAGGGTTGATTATCTAGAGACATTTGTCCATGTAGCAAAGATGAATTTCATTTGTATCTTGATCTCTATTACAATCAATCAGGGATGGCCATTACTATGACTTGATGTCAAGAATGTCTTTCTACATGAAGACCTTGGAGAGGAAGTCTACATGAGTTTGTCTCTTGGTTTTCATCTATTCAAAGGCAAAGGGAAGGTGTACCTCCTAAAGAAGGCACTCTATAGCCTTAAACAATCTCCCCAAACATGGTTTGAGAAATTTCAAGGTACCATCCTCAAAAAATGGCTACAGGTAGTGCTAAGTGGAGCATATTCTCTTCGTGAAACATCAACAAGGAAAGGTTATAGCCCTTATCATCTATATTTATGATATTGTCATTATAGGTGATAATCATCGTGAGATCAACCGACTAAAAGATTTTCTTGGAAAAGAGTTTGAAATCAAGGATTCAAGACTACTCTAATACCATTTTGGGATCAAAGTTGCCAGATCTAAGGATGGAATCTTCTTATCCCAGCGTAAGTATATGCTAAATCTTCTTTAAGACTCTGGGATATTAAGGTGTAGACCTTATGAGACTCCCATTGAGTTTAACTACCACTTGCAAGCAGCTGAGGACCACCGGCTTATTGATATTAATCGATATCAGAGATTGATAGGCGAGCTTATTTATTTGACCTTGACGAGACCGAACATCTCTTATGTTGTTGGGGTTGTTAGTCAATTCATGCATGCTCCCACAACGTCACATCTTGAGGCATCATATTGTATTCTATGTTATTTGAAGAAGAGTCCATTTCAAGGGCTCTTGTATGGTAGGCAGAAAGATCAGAGAGTTGAAGCCTTCACTGATGCTTACAAGGTTTGGTTTTGTGGATGATAGGAGGTCCACCTCAAGCTACTGCACCATGGTTGGGGGTAACCTAGTTACTTGGCGTAGCAAGAAGTAACCCATTGCAGCTCATTCGAGTGCGGAAGTCAAGTTTAGAGCTATGGCACATGGAATTTGTGAGATGTTGTGGATTTGCAACCTCTTGAGAGAGTTGGGATTCAACTCCCAAGGTCCTATGTGATTATATTGTGATAACAAAGTCACCATTAGTATTGCTCACGACCCTATCCAGCATGATAAAACCAAATACATCGAGGTGGATAGACATTTTATAAAGGAAAAGTTACAAATTGGGCAGATATGTATTCCCTTTGTGAAAACAGAAGATCAATTAGCTGATGTATTCACATAAGGCCTTTGTAGTCCTAGTTACAGTCATATTGTTGACAAGCTTGGTATGCAAAATATCTACATACCAACTTAAGGGGGAGTGTTGTATTACATGGATATATCATATATGGAGTCAAACATGTAAGGGTACATGTCTTTGCACAGTATAGGGTATCTTGTAAATACCCATAGATGTATTCTTTGTTTATGTTGATATATGATGCAAAGTATGTGAGAGGTATTCTAACTCTCTCCATATGTATTCTACTTTCCCAAATTCCCTCATCTTCTTTTCTTCTTCTCCTCCTTCTTCTTCCTTTTCTTCTTCTTCTCCTACCTAGAACCCTAAATACTCATAAATCCATCAACCTTCTTAAGCCATTGCTTTTACATGTGAGAGCATCCATGTATAATGTGCAGTCATATATATATATATAGTTTGTCCTTATAAATTGGGGGTATTGATCCTTAATCCTCAATCCATGACCCAAATGTGGAGTTTAATGCAAGAAGAAGAAAATAGATTAGTCAACTAAATATAGTTTTTCCCCTCTCCATTGGAACACAAAAAACAAGGTTTTAAGAAGTTGCAGTTTGAACACAAAGCTTCAATGACACATTTCAACTATCGACCAAAACCATGTAGCTTATATACTCTGGACGTAAAGTCTGATAGAACTAACCGAATTAGACTAAATTCTTAAACATTTCCGTCGAAACAATGTATTATTGTTTATTACATGAGAAATTCACTTCGATGGCAATGGAAACCAACACATTTCGATCAATTTGGCGGAAATGTATTGACATGTTAAGCCATGACTCTATTTAGATCATTATTGTTCAAGTCTTCTCTAACTACCTCAAGCCTAATCTTTTTTGGCATTCCATTAGTCATTTTAAAGCCTTAACCTTGCATCATAACTCCCCTTCTCACTGGTGCAGCTATTAGTCTTTGATGAACATGACTACACAATCTCAACTGACCATCCCTTGATTTCTCACCTATTAATGCTACCCCTAAGTTCTTGTAAGTGCATTCATTTCCAATTCTCTCTTTTCTAATCTTATCACTTGTCCATCTCAACATCCTCATCTCAGTAACATTCTATGTATGTGTTGTTTCTTGATTGCCTAAAATTCTGCTCCATATAGCATGGTTTCTTTTAAAGCCATCTTATAAAATTTCTCATTCAAAGTTTTAATATGCATCAATCACACAACACTCCAAAAGCACTTATCCAATTCATTTACCTAGTTCTTATTCTATGGCAACATCCTCTTTAATCTCTCCCTCCTTATGGATAACTGAACCAATAGAAAAAAAAAAAAAAAAAACCTGCACACCATATATTCTGTCTTACTCAATATAACTAACAACCTTCTGATTTTTGAAGCATCCCTTCATGGTTCTAAGTTGGCATTACCCAATATCTAGTCTAGTCAATTAAAACTACATCAACAAAACAACATACACCATGAGACCTCCTTCTGTATATGAATAATCAACTCATCAATAACCAATAAAAAGAGACATGGACTCAATGTCAACTGGTGTAAACCTACTGTAATTAGAAACTTGGTTGAGTCCCCCCTAGTTGTACTAACACCTGTTATTGCAACATTATACATGTCCTTCATTATGTCAGTAAATCTACTCAAGATCCCTTTCTTTTCAGAATCCACTAGATGATCTCTATCATATGCTTTCTATAAGTCAATAAAGGACATGGAAAAACTTGTTATTCTCTATTTACTTTTTCAACAACCACCTGAGAAAATAACTCAGTAGTTAACCTCCCTGCATAAATCCAAACTGATTTAAGATATATTGGAGATTGGTGTTTTAATCACTCTCTCCCCTTTTTTTAACTCCTCTCAGTAGTCAATAATCACATAAGCTTGATGCCAATATATTTTGGAAAACTCTAAATATCTCCCTTCTTCTTGTAAATAGGGACCACTGTGCTTATTCTGCATTTGTATGGGCATTTTCTTTTCTAATTCCTAATAATCTCGTTGAACAACTTAGTTGACCAGGATAAGCCATCATCTCCCATGCATTTTTAAACTTCAGTAGGAATACTATCTGGTCCTAGAGCCTTCCCTATCTTCTTTCTTAAAGCTTCTTTAACTTCAAACACCCTAATTCTATGAAAACACCTATAATCTCTTATTTCATTGGAGCTACTGATTCCTTGTAAACTAACATTCCCTTTGACCTTCATTTAGTAATTTCTGAAAATAACACTTCCATCTGTCTTTAATGAGTTTAATTTCCCTGCCCTTAACTACAACTGTTTGTCCCCACCTCTTAGTAAATCTACCATGATGTGTGCCTCATTATAACAGTTTGTTTACATCTTTCTCACCATTTCTATTACCTAACCTACAATTAATGTCAACGTACACCTTAAAATTAGCATCAATAACTTCTTTCTTAATTTATTCTTGATATTCTACACCATTCTAAGAAATTTTAAAAACCTCGTTTGATGCAAACATAGTAAAGAGGATGATGTATGTGTCACTCTGCAAGAGTACCAAATTCAAATTGTATGTGTACATGGGTTAATTAGAGTCCTTTAGGTGGGTGAGATATCATTCTAATAAGGCCTTTTGTGCCAAGGGTAGATTAGGTTTTTTCTATGCAAGGGTTTTGTGTAATAATGCTAAAAGCCAAGGGCAATTTGGAAAATTTTGTGTGCTGGTCTATAGCTCACTATTTTGTCATTTAGTAAGACTCCAAAAGGGGGCCCCACACAATCTGATTAACAGCCACTTTGTTTCCTAGTCTTTATTAGTTAAATTTTTTAGGAAACTCAAGTTTAAAAAGTCATTAGTTTTAGGAAAGTCTTGAGTCCCAAGTTTAGATATTTAGATGAAACTAAATTATGAAACTCTTTATTTTCTTTGCATTATAAGCCTATTTAAAGGCACCCACTTCTTTGGGATGCAGCTGTGGGCTCCCTCTCTATCCCCTTCTTCTTCTTTTCTTTTTGGTGCAACCGTCAGCTCCCCTAGGGTTTTCCCTAGCTCATCCCCTTCTTCTATCTTACTTTTTTTCTTCTCCACATCTCCCTCATCAACTTCATAATTCCCTCTTATCTTGTTGTTGGAAATTAAACTTCAATAGATACAATACAATACATATCAATAGGAGCTTCAAAAACCTATTCTAGGCTAAATCACACCAAACGATCCTAAAAATTTGAAGGCTGTTTAAACAAGTTTTGTTCTTCTAATCTACCTTCTTTTCATTCTAAATAATCCTCCTAAAGTTCTCTATCGAATTTTGTACTATTTTCTATATAATCGATTGTTGTTTTGAAACTTAACTAAGTTTTTTGGGTACACTCTCATGAAAATCATCTCCCTATTTCCCATCTTTTTTATACTTTCTTTTTAGGGTTTTTCTCCCCTATGAGTCCTCTTCCAAACCTAATGTAGACATTAGAGCCAGGTGGAGCCCACACATGGCCTTGGTGGGGTCCACACAAGAAGACACATGGAGGAACATCATTGACACATTATTTGAAGTCAAAGTTGTTGATTAAAGCCTTTATTTGAGTTGGATTATTGTCATTAGGAGTCTTTAACTTGTAGTTCCATCACTTACTTTTAGCCCAAGTTTTCTAAGATCAAAACCTACCTTTTTGGTTTGATTTTGGTGCCATTTAAAAAATTCAGTTACATTTTCCTATGAGACCAAGATCTTGAGAATCTCATGTGATTTGAAGAAGTTATGACCAAAATACTAAAGGGATATCAGCAAGTGACGAAAATAAAGTCTTCGTTTCTAAAATTACAAAGTTTTTCTTTCCAAAAGTGTTTCTTTTATTATTTAGCAAGTTTATTTTATAAATTATCAACAAAAAAAAAATTTGATTTAACAAGTTTCTTTCTTATGTTTTAAAAAGTTTCTTTTTATGTTTTTAGAAGGTGAATTATAAGAAAACTAAAAGGCTACTCTTTAGCTATAAAAGGAGACCCCCCCTATTGTTTTGATTATGCTATGATGAATTAATAAAGAAGTTTTGCTGCCTCCCACGAGTGATGCCTCTTCCCCTCTTTCAAGTTTTGAACTTGAAATTCAGATAGGGATTACTTATGGGTACTTTTCTATATTCTTCTTCTTCTTCTTTTTCTTTCTTGTTTTTTTTTTGTCCCCTATTGTGTTGTGTTGCATCAATTTTGGTATAAGAGCCATATTATTAGTTGGCTCTAGTCCAACTGAGCCCAGTGAATTTTGCAACTAATCCTATCTAGGTGTAATCTCGATGAATACTGGATGACCTGAATTATTTTAAGGTTTTGGAAAGGACCCTGAAGCTAAAGCTGTATGTGAAAGGTAGAGTTGTTAGTTTATTCTTTCCTTAATTTTGGAATAAAAGCCTGAAATTTTGGAAAATGGCTTAAACCCCAAATTTTTTGAAAATGACCCTAAAACCTCGAAAGTTATGGAATCCCTAAAAAGATGAGATGGTTCTTCTAGTGAACACTAAGCTTGTTTTCCCTTTCGAAAAGACAACTAAAACATTGATTAATGGTTGGGTTAATCAGAACTTTATTTCTACATCTTTTGTTTAAGAGCTCCTACAAGATCCAAAAAATAAAATATTGTGCATATGTTACGGACCGTGTTGTTGATATTCAATTCCACCGCAGAAGAGACTACTTCACCGGTTTTGAATGCCTAGTAAGTGATTTCTCATTAACTGACACGCTAGTGATTTTAGGCAAGTGTTGAATTGAGGAGAGGAAAGCTATTTTTGATAAGGAGACCTAAGTATTGTGACTATATAACCAGGATATATGGTACCGTCTCGGACTCAAGCCTGTTAAGAAGGTGTCCTTAGTTGTAACTGAAAGTATTCAGGATTCCCCAAATAAGAAGACCGTGTCAATGCAATTAAGAAAGAGCATAAGAAAGAATCCAGTGCACCTCAAGATCGAACCATGTTCGAACCAAAACTGTCTATTAAGGATCTTGATACAGGAAATGTTGAGCAGACATGTTCTGATGTTTTGAGTAAGAAAGATGAGGTTGTGGTGGTTGTTGACAAATGTAACATTACTACCCCAGTTTGTCACTAGCTAGTTGATGAGAATCAAGAACTAAACAAAGAGGAAATCCAACCTACTATGATAGATAAAACAACCCATGAACCTAAGGTGTTTGTAGACATTGTTAAACCAGCTCTTACCATGCTAGAAGTGGAAGACCAAGTGCAAACACATGCGGACTTACAATTCCTAGTGATTTCATGCATGAGCCCGAGGTGGTTACGCATGAATTGTTTGAGGAAGAGTGTTATAAGGTTTTTCCACTACCAAAGGAAAGGTCTAAATCAGAATTTTCTTTCCAGAAGATGTGATCCATAAACATGCAGGCCAAGCTCCCCAATGTTGTTGATCCTTTCACTCTACAGAATTCGAGGTCAAGTTTTTCAAACAAGGGGGGTTTATTGCAGACATTAGAGCCAGGTGGAGCCCACACATGGCCTTGATGGGATCCACATGAGAAGACACATGGAGGAACATCGTTGACACAATATTGAAGTCACAGTTGTTGATTAGAGTCTTTATTTGAGTTAAATTATTGTCATCAGTAGTCTTAAAGTTGTAATCCCGTCAATCACTTTTAGCCCAAGTTTTTTAAGGTCAAAACTTGTCTGTTTGGCTTGATTTTGGTGTCATTTATAAGGTTATTCGGTTACCTTTCCAATGAGACCAAGATCTTGAGAATTCAATGTGATTTGGAGAAGTTATGGCCACCAAAATACTAAGGGGATATCAGCAAGTGACAAAAGTAAAGTCTTAGAAGTCTTAAATTCTAAAATTACAAAGTTTTTTTAGAAGTGTTTCTTTTATGATTTAGCAAGTTTCACTCTTATGAAAACTAAAGGGTTGCTCATTGGCTATAAAATGAGGCCCCTCTTATTGTTTTGATTATGCTATGATGAATTAATAAAAAAGTTTTGTTGGTTTTGGCTCTCATGAGTAATCACCTTGGATCATGGGTAGGGATTACTTATAGGTACTTTTTTATATTCTTCTTCCTCTTCATATTCTTTTTCTTCTTCTTTTTTTCTTTTTTGTTCTTGTTGTTTTCTCTCTTGTTCTTCTTTGTCTCCTATTGTGTTGTCCTACATCAAAACCCCTCTTAATTCCCTGTTGTTCTGATCAAGTTCTTGGTCAAAGTTTCCTCACTATTTTATGTATCTTCTTCTTTAAAAAACATTGTTGACAAGTAAATCTGAATTTATATACTTTTATTTTTCGGAATAAGCTCAAATATGGTGTGTAGATCACTCTTAGGACCATCTAAACACCTATAAAATTTCATAAAATTTTGATGCATCGGTAATTTATTGGGTTTTGCCAAGAAATTCCAAAATCCCTAAAATAGGGTTATTCCACCTAGTTTCTCCCTTCTTTCTATTCTAATTCTTTTCTAAACATTCTATTATTCCCTATTTGTTAATTTCTCTTGCTCCTTGAAGTTTGTGATTATTTGGGTTTGTTTTTATTGAATTTTTAGTTTATTCTAATCTGTCCTAAGATTTTGCAACTTTTATTTGGGCCTACACAAACATGATATACAAGCCTAGGCTGTTTCATATCAGTTTGGCTTAAATCTTGTCATATCATGCATCATCATTCAATCAAGAAAGCCAAAAAGCAAGTAGACACATAAAAGATAAAATGAAAGGAGTCAAGAAGCATACTAATACATACTTATCAAGATTACCATTAATCATGACCTTCTAGTTCATTTTTATTCCAAAAATGAAATATCAAATATGCTACATATAAACGAAACTTAAATTAACAAAAGAGATGGCCCTAGATATAGTGGAATGGCGTATAACTGACCATGTTGATGTACATGGGTTTAGAATACATGTAAGGGTACATGTGTCTTCGTGTAGTATTGGGGTATACTTGTAAATACCCATAGATGTATTTTTACTATTTTGATATATGAGGCAAAATGTGTGAGAGGATCTTCTACCTCTCCATGCATATTCTCCCCAAGTCTTCTTCTCCTTTTACTTGAAACCCTAACGTATAAACCTCCAAAACTACAGATTTCTACTTGGTATCAGAGCCTACATAAGATCTAGGGTTACTACTCAGGCTTATCTGCTCCCAGTAGACCCGCTGACGTCAGTAGGCTGTACGTTGACGTTAACAACCGTATAATGACGTCGGCCATGTAAGTTCAAAGCCTATAGATCTTCATTTGTTTTGTCATTCTAAGATGTTTTTTGTAAAAGGCCCAAGGTCATTTGAGCAAGTTTCCTATTTTTTAAGAATTCTTTTTGTGATTTTCGGAGTATTTTTCAGATTTCAAGCAATTTCTTGATCTGATCTCTTTTGGGCTTTGTTGATTGATGAGATAGGATGTAATAGGATCGTTTTTTCATTATAAACCCATGTACATCAATAACCCCAAGTAGTTGGAGCAAAGCTTTGTTGACTTGATAAATATATATATAAACTAAACATGGTGTTTTTGAGTTAATTGTTTTTAACATGCTTCTTTAGAAGTTAATGCAATGATTCACTTTCTTTTGCCAAAAGATAGTAAGAGAACTAAAATTGGAAAAGCATTGAACACCCAAGATAACAACACGAGGGAAAATGTTGTCGCACCCAAATAAAATGCCCGATTCCATCCCAAATATTATTTCCTCAACAACTTCTGATTGCATCTGCATGGAATAGACAGAATGTCACAAGTTGAAGAGAATTTACATAGAGCACAACACTACACAGTTTAATAACATAGAATATATAATTAGAATTCTTTTATAGATAATAACAAAGAGGAAACTTACCAACTCCTGTTCTCTTCGTTGACGTTTGTAGATGCGAAGCCATCCATTAAGGAGGACCTATATTCCCAAGGCTTCTGTCAGGTTTTAGATGTGAAAACAATCATATCCATTAACCTAACAACAACTGAAAAAGATCATTTACTTTGACATCTTTAGAGGTTCAATGAGAGTTGCTTGTTTACGAGAGTATATAGGTATACTTGTTCATGAGAGTATGAGTGATTTATTATTTTTCTATATAAGTATACCATGCAGCATACTATTTGTATCTATTATCTAAATATAAATACCAAAACACATATGTGGGAGAGAACACACTACTCTTACATTCCATCCCCATACATTTACTCTTCTTCTTCCTCTTCCTTCAATTGCATACAAACCCTAACACTAACTGCAGCTAATACAGTTCAACCAACTGGCTCATAACACTATTCTTCACAACCTTCATTCGAATTTGTCTACCGATGGCCAAAAATGTGGTTCATAAGATCATTTGGAAGTCATCAGATATTCCTACAATTAAGGCTGCAGTTGATATTGTCAGCACCTAATTTTGGCCATGTTCAACTCGAAGATCAGGGAGTTTGTAAGGAAGAGGTGGCCCAACCCAAACCAAAAACATTATACCAGAAACAACAGGGTCTATAAACTTGAATTTCAAATTTGAGAAAATCATGAATTTTATTTGCCTACATCACCATTGTGACCATTGACCTTAAACCCTTATCCAATTGTCACAATCTAAACTGAAATCTTTTAAATCCTTCATCTATACATGTATTTCCAAGAAACAAGATTGTGGTGATTTTGTCATAGGTTTTGAACTATTGTGTTCAGCATATTGTAAAACCTTAGATCAATGATCATGATCTTCAACTTCATCCGCTTTCTGCTGATGTGAACATGATTAGGCGGCTATTGTATGTGCCACCCTACAAGAAGGCCAAGTTCAAGATGTGTGTAATGTTAGACTTACTTAGGGTCTTTTAGGGGTGGGATAATTTTGTAATAAGGCCAATAGTGCCAAGGGTAGTTTTGATTTTTTTTTAGTTCAAGGGTATTTTTGTAATAAGGCAATAATGCCAAGGGTAATTAAGTATTTTAGTGAGTCAACAAATCAAAGTGGGGCCCTCATGGAGTGCTGGTCGAAATTCTCTAGAAGGCCTTAATTTTGGCAGTTTTTATTGTTAAGAAAGTCAAGGTTTTAGTAGTTTTAGGTTTAGGAAAGTCTTAAGTAGTAAGTTAATAATTTAGGATTTTCTAATTTGATTTCTCCCTATTTTCTTGACTTTGTGAACCTATATACAGGGCTAACGTTTTTGTAATAGTTAGACATGAATTATTGAAATTGAAATTCAGTTTTCCTTTTAGGTTGTGTCCCTCCTATCCCCCTTTCCTATGGTGTAGCCATGAGGCTCCCTCTAGGGTTCTTCCCTAGTCTTCATCCTTCTTCCTCCAACTTCTTCTATCCCTTCTTGTTCTTCTTCTATCTCTTTTTCCTTTTTCTGATTCTTCTTCTTGCTATTTCTTATCCTTCTACTTTCTTTACCCTATTGTTGTTGCTACCTAGACATCACCATTAACAAGTTAATGCTGCTGGATTTCAGAGAGAGAGACACTACTGATCAGATTTCAACTGTTCTTCAGGAATGCTTGTTAGCTCCAAATCACACCACATAAAGCAAGGTATTCTGAGCTTTAGTTAATCAAGTTGTCCCTTACTTTAATCACTACTTGGTCTAACAAATCCCTTCTAAAATTCTCCGCTAAATCTGGTGTTTTGGTTTCTTAATTTTGAAGTTTCATTATACTTGTTAGAACAGAATTTCTGGGTACCATATACCTGTCAAATCGCCCCCACCTAAAACCCCTATTTTCTTTCTCTTCCTATAGGGTTTTCTTCCCTACGTGTCCCCTTTCTAACCCCTCAAAGTCCCCTTTGATTCCCCTCTATTCTACCTAGGTCTCTGTACAAGAAACCTATTCTGTTTTAGGTTTTTTTTTTTTTTTTGAGAGATAAGAAACAAATTTTATTTAAAAAAGGAAAATGAACAAAACAAACAAACACACCAAGC
>JAOXJP010127356.1:0-13691 GCA_025762735.1 Platanus orientalis | reverse complement strand
TGATTTCTACTAGAGCCTTTTTCCTTTCTTGTGTGTAACTCACAAAACTTCTTGTGACATCTGTTCTACATCACAATTAATTTGCCATTGGATTCACCCATCACTTCATCTTTTTCACCCGACTCCACTCATTCGGACTCATCATCTTCACCCGATGGATCAGTTCCTCTTAATTCCGAACCATCTAATTTGTTATTTGACACCTCTCAAAATCCCATCTATGTACCTTCAGTTTCAAATAACACTCATACCATGATCACCAGGCCAAAACTTGGTGTCATAAAACCTAAGAATATTAGGAATATTAGGCATTGGTTAAACAAAACACATGGATGTTAGTGCCACCCAATCCAGATCAGCGAACAGTAAGTTGCAAGTGGATCTTTTGGTTAAAAAGGGACTCCCAAGGTAATGTAGTCAGGCACAAAGCTCGATTGATTACGAATGGGTTTCGGTAATAACCCGGAATTGATTTTGTGGACACTTTCAGTCCCATTATTAAAATGACGACAATTCGTTTAGTAATTTCCTTAGCAATTCATTTTTCTTGACCAATTCATCGATTAAACATCAAGAACACTTTTCTTCATGAGTATATCAACGAACAGATACATATGTGTAAGTCCCAAGGATTTGTTAGTTCTACATCTCTTACCCATGTTTGTCTGCTACAAAAGACAATTTATGAATTACGGCAAGCACCAAAGGCTTGGTATGATCGTTTATCTTAGTTATTACAGAGTTTACACAATGAGTCACTCAAACAACTCGTTGTTTATCCGTCACACACCTACTTCAGTAGTCATCTTATTGGTATATTTTGACAACATATTATTAACAGGAAGTGATACATAATTTATCAAAACACGCCTAGTTTTCTTGGACTCTTAGCTTGCTATGCGTTCATTAGGACCTCTTAAGCAATTTCTTGGGATTGATGTCACATATCTTCCCACTGGCATTTCATTGTCACAACAAGCTTATATATATCTCCAAATCACTTCAAAGAGTGGGCAGGTCCACTTGCAAACCTTGCTCAACACCTATGGCAGCCAAGAATTATATCATTGCTAATGCTCCTTTGTATGACAATCCTTAGTTTTAGGAGAATGATTGAGTATTTTGAGACAGACCTCTATTACCGTGCAATGATTGACACATGATGTGTTTTTGAATTTGATGTCTTTTATTGACCACCTACGTTTTCAACCGAACACTTTTTTGGATCCTTTTACCCCCGAAAACAACACATGTCTGTTTATAATTCACTATATATACTACAGAGGCATTTTTATCACAGAACATTTGCTTCGTAGTTTTATCATGGTATTGTGGGTGCTTTACAGTACATTATTATTACTAGACCCGACGTAACTTATGACATCAATACTGCTTGTCAATTTATGCACAAACCAACCAAGGTACTCTCATTATTAAGCGCTAAAACGAACCTTACGTACAAGTCACTTTGAATTGTTCTATTTGTCAGGTCCATTAACCTTAACTGGGTTCTCGGACGCTGACTGGGCTGAGGATCTCTCTTATCGTAAGTCCACGACTGGGTATTGTGTGTATCTTGACAATATCCCCATCATTTGGTCTTCAAAGAAACAGTCCACAATATCTCGGTCCTCAACTAAGATTGAATACTGAGCTCTCGCATTTATGACCGTCGAAATATGCTAGCTCAAGATGTTGTGTAACGAACTTCGGTTATCTCTTACATGTCTTCCAGTTATATATGGTGTGATAGCAAGTTTGCCATTTCTCTCACATCACATCCTGTATTTCATGAGCGGTCTAAGCACATCAAGATTGACTGTCATTTCATCAGGAAAAAAATGTTTTATGTGTTTGTTATGTGTCAATTGCAAATCAAAATGCTGATATGCTCACCAAATCATTATGTCTTCCCAAATTTTCTTATTTTCTATCCAAGTTTAGGTTTCAACCCATGCTACACTGGAGGGGGGGGGGGTAATGAAGTAGTGACTTGAGAGTGAGTTACCTAAGTAGTCCTAACCATTCTGACGTGTAAAACAAAGTTTTTTGTTGACAGTTGTATTATAACCACTTCAGTGTAAAGAATCAGATTAAGTAATATAAATACAAGAAGAGAATCTTGGCACTGTGCCTGATTCATTTTCTTCTTCTCCATGCTTTGCTTCTATATAGTTGTCTGTGATCTCTCTCTGTTCTTCTGTTCTGTATCTACAAGCTAATATTTCTTCACATATAAGTCTCATCCATTATTTTATTCTTTTGCATATTGCACAAGAGTCACAAATTCAGATACTCAACAAAGAAGGAAAGGAAAACCAGACTAGAAGAGAGAAGGGGAAATAGAAAACCCTAACTTCTGCATTAAGGTCAATTGTTTTCGTTTTTTTGGATTTTGCATGGGACTCAATTACTCAACTTAAGAAGAAAGAAAAAAAATGGGAAAGTGAAAACCCTAACCTATTATAGTCAGATGAAGAAGATAAAACTCAAATGGCCTAACATACTATTGCCGGTAAGAAGAAGAAGAATAGTTAATATGTTTTATTAAGGTTTCATCATTGTCGTTTGTATTTTCTTTCATTCCCCTAATTAATTTACCATTTTTGGTTTGGAGGTTATGCTAGGCTTGCAATTAAGCCTGTTTACCCTTTTTCTTTTTTTTTTTTTGGTATTCATATCTGATATTTTTTTAAGTAAACAAATATGACTACGTATCTATTTTAAATATATGTTACATATCAGTATCCGTATCTGATTTTTTTAAGTAAACAAATTCAAATATGAGAATACCTATATCCTCTTCGTATTCAGTCTGTTTACATCCCTAGCAAAACTGTCTTGCGACATTTTGTAATGCACATGTATCCCCAAAAAAAGCAACAATACACTTTTTAAGGGGTACATGTGCATTGTGGACCATTGCAAGACAGCAATGTGAGCAGGAAAAAATAGATATTTTAATTTTCAAGTGGGGCTAAAAATTATGGCATATATGAAAAATTAAAGAATTATCTTCCACGGCGATGATAATTCACATTTGTCTGCATGCCAGGATTTGGTTTTGCACTTTGAAGGTTGGTGGCTATAGTATGGATTGTGTTCTCCACTCTGACATAATATTCATTCCCAATCAAGTGGTTGGTGTGCTTGACCAAAGCTTGCGAAAAAAACAGAACAGAATAAAATAGAAGAATGATTGTCTGTGATGACACATGCCTCTATAGTTGTCTCATTGAATGACACATGACATGTTTTTAAATTTACTCTCTTTTTGGACACCCACTTTTCAATTGAGCGATTTTTAGACATTTTTACCCCCAACACAACACATGTCAGCTTTTAATTCACCATGAACACTAAAGAGACTTCTTCATCACATAACGTTTAGGAGGAATAAAATAGAAGAATGATTTGTCTATGTTGACACAGACCTTTAAAGGTGTGCCATTGATTGACACATGATGTGTTTATACTTTTTAATTTGATTTTTTTGTACCACCTACTTTTTCAACTGAACACTTTTGTGAACGTTTTTACCCCCCAAAAAACAATATGTGTCAGTATAATTCACCATAAATCCCAGCAAATGTTCTGTGATAAAAATGCCTCTGTAGTGTATATGGTGAATTATAAACAGATATGTGTTGTTTTTGGGGGTAAAAGGGTCCAAAAAAGTGTTCAGTTGAAAAAGTAGGTGGTCATTAAAAGACATCAAAATCAAAACACGTCATGTGTCAATCAATGGCATGCCTTTAGAGGTCTGTCTCAAAACAGACAATCATTCTCCTTTCCAAAAATAAAAAAAAATAGTGTTGATCATCTAATGTAAACCCCATGCATATCATCGTTGTTTATGACCAACTTTGTGTTTGTAAATAGTACCAAAAGAATATTGGTGCAACTAAGTGTGATCCACAGTGTTGTGAATTGATTGCGCTTATATGAGAGGGTTAAGTGAACATAGTTTAAGGTCTTTGAAATTGCTAAGTGCGTAATCCTAGAAGGGGGTTGAATAGGATTTAATTAGATTTTTAAATCTTTTTAATTCCTTTTACCCCAATTTTAATTAGGTGAGTTAGTTAGTGATGTTCAAGTTTAATTTAACTCACTTAATGTGCTTGGTACTTAAATGCTAATGATGCAAGTATAGAAATGTAAATAACAATCACACAAATATCACACACCACAACAAAAGAATTTATTGTGGTTCGACCACACCGGGGCCTACGTATCCTTTAACTACTCAATTTCATTAATCAATTTTTTACAAGATTATAAAGTATTGAGCTAACATGTCTAAGTCTTGTGCTTGGTGTCTCCAGCAAGCATGACCTTGGTTGTTTCCGAGCTAAGGTCTTACAATTCATTACACGGGGTCTCTAACAATTGACACAAGGGTAAGATATATGTGCACACCTTAAATTACGTGCTTGGTGTCTCCAATAAGCATAGCCTTGGTTGTCTCTAAGCCAATGACTTACTCTTTGTCACACGGCATCTCCGACCGTTGACACAAGGGATTAGGTAAACTACCAATATGATTCTCAATAACCGAATATGATAAATATGGTCTAAGGGAACAAGGTCCCAATACAATATGACACTTAAACTAGCCAAATATATCAATATGGTCAACCAAGGGAAACAAAATCTCAATTAGAGAGTGACTCTCACTAGCCAAGTATACCAATATGGTCACTAAGGGAAACTAAGTCCCAATGTAAAGAATGACTCTCACTAGCCAAATATACCAATAAAATAGTCTCTACCTCCGCACAAGGGGTGTGTGTGAGTTCCTCTAGAAAAGGCAAGTATGTATATAAAATCACACAACAGTAAAAACCTCTATGTAGGCAAATATAAGTGAAGCACAAGAAGGGCAATATCTCAAATAAGGGAAACAATGTCCCAATGTAGAAAATGACTCTCAACTAGCCAAATATACCAAGTGCATGGTCTCTACTCAATACCAATGGAGTCTGTGGATGCCTCTAATGAAGGTACATTTACAAGTAAATCACACAACTAAGTATGACCTCTAGAATAGGAAAATATGAGTGAGGCTCATAAGAGTTTTATCTCTTGGAATGGTTTTCCAAGGATTCACATGTAAAGTAGTGGTATAGATATACAATAAGCAAAAGCTAACTACAAACTACCTACAATGTAAACAAACTCCAAAATATAAGGAAAAACTTTACCTCAACCTTTTAGGTTGGGAGTTTGTATGCTTGGAGGTGTAAGAGCACGTTCTTGATCTTCCTCCTTTCTTCTCTTGCAAAGGAACCCTCATTTGTGGCCACAAGAGAGAGACAACAACTCTATTCTTCTCCTTTAGAAGTTTGAAAACTTAAGTGAAAGTGTAGAGAGAGTGGAGCTTGCGGAGCTCTTCTTCTTGCCCAAAAACCCTTTTCTTTTACCTTTGCTAATCCCCTTAAAAACTTTTTCTAAATCCCTTGAAAAGCTTTTGTTTAGAAGGGAAAAGTTGTCTTTTATAGTTGGAAGGAGCATCTTTGGCCTTAGGATAGGCATATCATAAAGGGAGGAGCATTTTGGGCCTTTAGATATGGAAAAATGGGGTTCAAATTAAAAAAAAAAACTCATCTAAAATTTTGTGTCAAAAAATTAACCAAAAATGCCCTCCAAACTGATTTGGGGTTTAGAAACCAATTTGGGATCTCAAAACTCAAATCACAATCGGTTTGGACTTCTGTTTTAGCCTCAGGATTTATCTGAAATCGATTAGAGGTTTTGCAATCGATTTTGAAATTTAGAAAAAGCTTGTCAAGCCGATCGTTTTGAGTACTCGTAGGTTCCGAGCGAACATCGGGATTAAAAGTTATAGCCATTTTAAATTAAGATGTTCATACTTACTTCTCGGCTCATTTTTCATTTGAGGGTTTTTGAGCAATTGCACCTAGGGGCATACATTGGTCTTAAGACCTTCCTAAGATCAAACCTTGGTCTTTGGGGGTCTCCTAGAATAGTCACACAATACCCATTTGGTTTTATACTTGATTTACCTTTCGGGCTCGAAGATGGTGACTTTGATCTTCCTTGACTCTTCTTAGGTTCTTTACTTGATATGCCTTGGCTTGTAGCACTTGAACCCCTTCCTTGTCATGGAGATGGTCTCCACACTAAAAACTCATAGGCTCACTCATTATACATAACATTCATAGCCTGTCACCTAGACTTGGAATGCAATTGACAAATTACATAATGACTTAATAGTACCTTTAACATACCATAAAATTCTCTTTTTTGCTTGCAAGTGTGATTCGTGTGGAGATTCCATATAACTGTTTATAATCCAAATCCATAAACAATACATGGTCTAGTGGAAGTCAAGTATCTAAGATTACCAACTAACCTTCTAAAATATGTGGGATTCATAAGATCACCTCTTTCATCTTTGACCAATTTTAATTTTTGTTGAACCGGTATCCAAATTGGCTTGCATGATTCCATCTTGAATCTTTCAAAATATATTTGGCATATTTCTGTTGTGAAATAAAAATACCACTATTTGTCTGGACCACCTCAATTCCGAGAAAATAGGACATAAGCCCTAAATCCATCATCTCAAATTGGCCAATCATAGTCTCCCAAAATTCTTTAACCATCTTCTGATTATTACCAGTCATCCACATATAAACATACCATAAGAAAATCACCTTGTAAATTGGTTTTAACATATAAAGTGTGTTCATGACTACTATGAAACCCGTGCTTAATGAAATATGCATTAATACGCGTGTACCATGCCCTTGGCGCTTACTTTAACCCATATAAAGCCTTATTCAACTTGTACACCTTATTTCATGCCCTTTCTTCATATAACCTATTGGTTGTTTAACATATACCTCTTCTTCAAGCACACCATTCAAAAAATCCGACTTTATATCCATTTGAAAAAAAATTCAAATATTTTGTGCTACAAGAGCAATAATCATGCGAACAATATCAAATCTAGCAACAGGTGCAAAAACTTCAAAATAGTTAATATCTGGCTTTTGCTTGTAATCTTTGACTACTAATCTAGCTTTTAAGCGATCTACCTCTCCATTTGGTTTGTATTTACTTTTGTACACCCACTTGACAACAATATATTTCTCACCATGTAACAGAATAGTAAGCTCCCATGTATTATTCTTTTTTATGGCATGGATTTATTCATCCATAACATGAATCCACCTCTCATCATGTATGGCTTCCTCAAAGTTCACAGGATCACAATCTGCAAATAAAGTATAATTCATAATTTCTTCATCAGGAGCATTATCATTAGATAAAACATAATCCTGAAAACGGGCAGGTAAAACCGGTTGACATTGAGGATAACTGGATGACTCTCCTTAGGTAGGAGATATAACTGGTAAAATTGGTTCATTGATTTGTTGCACATTCTGATTTTCAATATGCTCTTCATCATTTAATTGTACACCCATATGCTTTTTCCCTTTATCAGACCAGTCTCAAACACCATTTTCATCAAAGGTAACATCACAACTAATAATTATCTTTCCACGTTTTGGGTTAACTAACTTGTAACTCTTTGTCACATTACTGTACCCAATAAAAATACATTTTTTTCTTTTATCATCAAGCTTCTTTTTTATTACATTAGGTACATGTGCATATGTAATGTATCCGAACACTCTAAAGTGTCCAACTTTGGACTTTTGACTTGTCCATACTTCTTGTGGGGTCTTATCATGAACACTTCTGGTTTGACAACTATTTAACACATAGACTGTACATGCAATGACTTTTGCCCAGAATAATTTTGATAAATTCTTAGATTTCAACATGTACTAACCAAATCCAAAATTGTTTTAGATTTTTTTTAGAAACCCCATTTTGTTGTGAGGTATATCTTGTAGCCAACTGATGTTTAACCATATTTGTTGAGAAAATCATCACAAGCCAAGTATTCAACACCTCTATCAGTTCTCAAAACTTTAATTTGAAAACCATATTATTTTTTCATAAAAGCAATGAAATTTTTAAAGGTATCACATACATTTGATTTACACTTTAAAAAATAAACCCAGGATTTTCTGCTAAAGTCATCAATAAAGGTTATAAAATAGCTATTTTCTCCATTTGAAGCAACTTCTAATGGCTCACATAAATCCGAGTGAACCAATTCCAATGGCTTCAGATGCACTGATGGGGTTAATAGTGTTGACATGTGTAGGATGGATGACTTTTAAGGATGACATATAACACCCCGTGTTGCACTTAAAGGGTAAAAATATAATTTAACACATGTAAGGGTAAAACTATTTTTTCACATGTTTAGACAGACCTTAGAGTGGTTTAGAAACCTTTTAGACCAAGTTAAAAGTGTAGAACCTAAGTTGGACGATGAACTGATCTAAGTTTGAAAACTTCCCCAAGTACATTTTGGGGTAACTTCTTTGGCAAATGTATATAAATCTCAAGATAATTTGGGTTCATGGCATACATCATTAGAAAGGTCTTCAAGTCTACTTTCCAACACCTTGAATGACACACGATTCACAAATTTTTAGAAGTTATGATCATTTTGTCATGAGGTGTTTGTGTTAAAAATTGAGAACACACCAAGCATGATGGGTCATAAATCTCCTAATGGGTCACAACGTGACTGATCATAAATCTCTTAATAGGTCATGACATGGTCACGCTCATGGGTCACAATCCTCAGGAATTTTCCAAAGTGGTCATGATCTATCACAAATATTGTGATCGGTCACGGCATGATGGGTCACGCATGGGTCATGCCCTGATCGATCAGACATGGGTCACATCATGGGTCGCGACTCAAAAATCTAAAAAAGTGCGAAAATGATGTGGCACTCACCCATTTGAACCACACACATGTGGGATCTCATCTTAGACAAGTTATAATCTCTATAATACTTCATTTAGGTCATTTAGACTCATTCAAACAACAAGAGAAAGATTTAGAGAGATTAGAGAGATTTGGAGAGAAAGGTGGGGGGTTTTCCTTAATTGGTTAAGTTTCACTCCCAACCATAGAAAATTTGATAGAATAGCTCATTTTTTCCCTTGATCTTTTATTTTTACCTAATTAATGTTAGATTTACATCATTTTATAGTGACTAGAAGAAAAGGGAAAGAAGTGGTTGAAGATCTTAGAGTTTGAACAAGAAGAAGACTATGATTAGTGAGTGTTCATGCATTAAGTTCTACTCCCTTGTTCATTTCATTGTTTTTTCATGGTTATTCTTCCAGTTGGATGGTATTTTAGTTTCTTCATTATGTTAATTATTTGTTTTTGAAGTTTGATAAGTTTCCTTCACCCAAACACTAAATTCATGGAGGATTAGTGAGTCCTCAAGTTAATTATACCACTCCTCTATTTTTCTGCACTTGCCTCTATTTTTTATTGTCATTTTAAGTAAGATTACAATTTTCACCACTTCTTGATAAACCTATATAAGTTTGATGATTCTACTTATTCCATAGAATGATTTATTCCATTATGTTTTAGTAGAAGCATTTGTTTGTTTAAAATTTTGGATTCCATGTGTGTGGTACTAGATCTACTTATATTTGAGAATGTTTTATGTAAAATTTACTCATTCTTTTGCTCCACCCCTATAGATTCATTGGATTCTTAAGTTTCTCTCTATGATTGAATGTAATAATTAAGACTAGATCCTTATGAAATTCAAAGGGAAGAAAATGATTTCTACTTTATATGCTTGATGTTTGCCTTGATTCCCCCATACTTGAGATTTCTATCCATATTATTATTGCTAGTGGTAGTCTCTTCTTGATTTAATAGGTTCCAAGATTTGTTGCATATTCTATTTCATATGCTAATTGGTTATTGATGCTATTATTATGCTTCCCATTTGATTATATTCACTTAGACTTAATCCGATGAGCTCGATATTAACATCATTATATTTACATGTCTTGTTTGGGACCCTAATCTTATTGTTGATTTTGGAAAGTTAGAAAAGAAATTCCGAGCAATTGATTTTGGTGTGAGTATGAGCTATTACTTTCCATTCGGTTTTAAGTATGAGCTTTAAATGGTCTCGCACATGAGTTTTTACTATGTGGACATCTTTTGTATTATAGCCTTATATCGTTAAATACTACCTGCATGGATTTGGAGTTCTGTTTGGATTCGAGGTTTTGGTTCTGACCCAATCAACAAGACTCATTAATAGGTGAAGATAACACTAGTTGCCCACTAACCCTTGATGCCCTAGGGGATTTTTGTAGCCTAACCCTTAATGCTCTAGGGACTTTTGAGGGCTAACCCTTCATGCCCTAGGGGATTTTTTGCTGGCAAATCCTTGATGTCCTAGGGGATTTTTGTGGGTTATATTAATCTTATGATCTCTTTCAGGTACCTAATCATCGGGTCACATTAATAGATAAAGATGACAATAGTTACCCACCATTCCGTGTAAGATTTCAGTTTTGTCAGTAGACCCTACGTGGGTTATATGAGATTTCAGTTTTGTTAGAGACCCTACATGGATCATACAAGATTTTAGTTTTATTGGAGACCCTACATGGGTTATATGATTTTAGATTTGTTAAATTTCCTATGTGTGTTAATCCCTTGGATTTGATACGAGGTGTTTTAATGAGATTTGGTACAATAACCCTACATAGATTGAATTGATTTGATCCAATATGTGTTTTGTTAGAAACCCTTCATGGGTTATATGAGTTTGAGAGTTGCATTGGGCTTCCATGAACATGAACCTAATTTTGATACCTATTAGCTAGGACAACTTATTCGAGAGGTTCCAAGGCCTACTTATGTATGAGTATTTTGTAATAAGCATTGCATTGCATGTTGCACTTTCTTTATGAGCTTCACATTATATGTTTTAGTTATGGACTTCTGTTGGACTGGTTTTAGTACTTTTGACACCTTCATTAGAGGTTAATCATTGTTATAGCTAGTTTGATTCATATATATTATGCATGTTCTGATTTGGTATTGAGTCATACTGGTGCATATTTGATTTACTCCGTAAGACATTATGTATGTTCTCTCATGGGCTTTATATCTTACCCATGTTTTTAACACCATTTTAGATAGCATATCATAATACGTGATTTATTTGTAGGTCTAATCCCAGAGATGGTTTGTGGAGATGAGACGACTATTTATGTTATTTCTATTTTATCAGTTTTATTTTCAGCATCCATGTATGAGACAGTGATGTGTTGAGACATGATTCATTTAGATGTTTAGTTCCTTCTAGTTGGTCAAATGTGATTATGGTGGCCAGTTGGATGGCACTTTGTGTTATTGTTTAGATACTCATGAATATGTTTAGTTGGATGTTTTGAGATTAGTAGTTGTTTGATATGGATCTTTAAAGACTATTAGTTTATTCTTTGCATAGTTTAAAATTTATATGTTTATATTTCCATTGTTCTTTATGGATGGATGTTATTATCTTATGGTTATGTTTTCACTACGAAGTCATAGTAATTAAGGAATTTTAATTGGATAAAAAAATGAAAACAAATTATGTATATGTTGCAATTTAGATAAGTTATGTAAGGACTCTTTTTGCAAGGAAAGAGTAAAAAATGTTACACTCCGACATCCGTGATGCCGCCTATGTATATTTAACTTTGATCTCCGTGGGCTATTTTTAGGGTGGGATAAATCATTCTTAGGAATTTCTAATCAGACTTTTGGAGGACAGACATGGAAAATTTAACATTGGGGTAAACATGAACTTTGTTGAGCTTGGGTTTCTAGAGGTTTTAAGATAGGTGGCAGGTCTTTTGGGTGTCTGTGGGAAGATGCATGAAAAGATGTTGTTAGGGAAAAATATGGTTTTCAGAAGCAGAGGGACTGAGGTAGGTGGGGGTGAGGCCTAAAACCAGTATTTCGACATTCGTCCACACCTTGGACCACGGTGTCTTATCACCAATAACTAGCCTCCTAGGATTAGGGTTGGACTGGATTAGTTCGTTTAGGGTTCGTAGTGGTTTTTAGGGCTTTCATTGTTCTTGTTTAGGAGGGTTGCTGGGGTTCAAGGAGGAGTTCTATTCTCCTAAACCAGGATTGCCTAGGGCCTAACTTAACATTTTCCTTGGAGTTCTTGCAAGGTCTTCTCAGAAGTTTGTCAAAATTTGGGTGGTTATAGTCTCATTATTAGTTCTGAACATATTATTGATCTGCTTTCGAGAAAAGATGAATGGGTTTTTGTGATAAATCAGGCTGAAATTTGTCAATGATGTCTTCTGCACAAAAAAATAATATTACATATACAAAGATTCATCTATTGGCCTTTGAGAAAGCATTTTCTAATGGACTCTTTCGCGGAAAATTGAAGCAGTTGATTATGAAACAAATAGCTGACACAGACATACAAGAAAATCTAAAGAACAATATTTATCTCTCATAAAATGTTACAAAATGTAAACAATCGCAGGAGCAAGCAAAACAGACCTATAAACATCAGCTGTTGGAAATGGGACTAGTTGCAGAATGTCATATTATTTTTCCATACTCCTATTTTTTTCTTGTTGCTCCAGCACTCTTATTACCAGTTACAAGAGTGGACATGTTCTTTCATTTACAGTAAATCTTCCTTTCCTTTGGGAAGTACTGGTAAGCAGTCACAGTCAGGAAGGATATTGAGATGAGGAAAGACTGGTTTTCAAGAGGAAGAATAGCCTGAAGAAGTTCTTTGTTATCTGTGTTGCTTTCTTCTTGTTCTGAGCTGCATGATTGAAAACAATAGTGAGCAGGCTACGTATCAATCTGTCTTCTACACCTTTCAAAAATCGGTTTTGAATAATTACCTTGAAGCTTCTTTGCTCTCTTTTCCATTAATGCTGACTACTGTAGTCATGTCGGGTTCTGATGAACCACTGGGATTTTCTGTCAGCAGACTTGATAGGCTTTTGCAGAACTGGTGGTTAAATTGACAATCAGTTAATATACAATTGGATTCACAAACATGATCAGATTGGAAAAGGACTTAATACCTCATTGAACACTCTTAGCTCCCCTGCTGATTTTGATATTTCTATGACACAATGTGTGGGTGTCACTTCGATAACCTGAATTTTTCCAGTGTATGAGACCTAATAATGATTACACTCCTCTATCTTTTGATACAGAAAAAATATATGAAATTTGTTTACCTCAGCTGATAGGATGAAATATGATCTTGAACATCTGGTCAAATTCTGCTTTTGATGAATTTTCATCTGATAAGTTCAAAAGGAAAACAACTTAATTAAGTGGATAAGCCTGCTTGAAGATGGAAAATGTGCCGATATTACCTTTGAAATGTTCATCCTTTCAACCGAGAGACTTATGTCCTTGGATGTAACCTCAATTTTCTCGATGGTCTCGTCAATTGGATGTTTGGAACCAAGCCTTGTTCTCTATTTGTCCTCATCCTGGAAGAGAGAAAGATTTACATAGGATCAGGTAATGAAAGGAAGCATAGAAAGCATGTATGAAAATTGAACTCTCAAATTTTTGTAGGTGCCTGTCCTTCAAAGAGACCAGATAAATCAAGGTCATTAGACATTGCTATCAGTTGGAAAGCATTGATGAAATTTGAGGATTTGGGTATCCCTAACTCATTGATCTTTCCCTGCATCAAATTTCAGATACCTAAATCTGACAAGCCTCTCTCTCTTGTCACTTATTGAATGAAATAAAC